>JABYQR010000499.1:0-26460 GCA_022592445.1 Cytidiella melzeri | reverse complement strand
GTGTTCAGGTTGTGTAAAATATGCTGCTCAAAGTTTTCAACAGAAGGGTTATAAACAATTGGCGTGATCTTGCCAAAAGTCACAGAGTGGGTAAGGTTAGAGGCAGCAGCGGGGGCAGCGTTGGATCCGGCGTTAGATTGAGAGGCCATTGCTTCTAATTTCTTAGTTAGCAAAGGATAAGCGAAATACTATTTCTAGTATAAGAAGAAGAGAAAACACCACTTTTCACACATTGAACTCTTGTCAGAGTTGTTTTCACACATTAAATCCTTTTCAGGAAGTTGTCACCAAATAAAATGAGGCTTGTCAGCCCATACATTTTATTCCATTTCTGCATATACAAAGGCGTTCATGTCGAACAGCCCTTCTAGCAATTCTAGTATGTAACCCCATCTCCGATGTATGTCTACAAAACTAATCCTGCCTAAACTCTTCAAGTCCTTTTTTAGCATCCTCCATTCCCTATTCGACATCTTGTCCGTGTGATTCTCCTTGAACCATTGTTCGATCATGAAGACACGACCGATCAGCAGCTGTGCTTTTTCTCGACAAGTGTTGAGCTGGTGGCTAGAAGATTGCCCACCACTCGCGAAAGATGCATCCAACTTCTTGAGCACAGGCTCAAGCCGTTGGCAAGCTGCCGTGACCATTGGTTCGAATTCCTGTTGACGAAGTATAAGCTTCGTCTTACGGAAGTGTAGAGAAGCGGGGAGCGGAGTGGGAGTGGGAATGTAAGCGCGTTGATTGCGCTCCTCAATACGCTGGAGAAGGGTAAGCTTTTCAGCCTTTTCCTTCTCCTGCTTCTCGATGCGGTCGAGAAGGCTGAGTTGAGACATGAGGTGAGAGACCTGTCTCATACGATCCTGGTTCTCCTCATGCTCGATGGTGGTGCGAGCCTGCTCCTCGAGGTCGATCCTCTTGATGAGAGGCTTGTTGTCGGGATACTTAAGCCGGCGAGGCTTGCCAGCATCCTTGAACTTGTCAAGAGTCTCCTTGGAGACTGAGAGGCGTTCTTGAAGTCCAGTGACTTCGTTGCGGACAGGGACAGAGTAGGGGGCCTTGCGGCCAGACCTAGCAGCGATGAAGCGGGAGAGAGGCATGGTGACTGTGTGTGACAAAGTGTGATGAGCTTGTCAGCTCAGTGGTGTGCGGAACAAAATCTCCATAAAGGAGAGGTCCTGTGTGTGCGTGGGGTAGTGACGGCGTCGGCCTGGACTCTCTCTCCAGGTCCGGTGGTGTAAGGATCTCCGTCATGGTTCCACCCATGCGGCAAATGGTTGGCGGATCAGTATTACACTGACCCTAAGTCCGGCCAGAACAAGTTACCCGTCTACGTGCCTAGGCACTCATGGGTTTCTAGTCCTGTTGTCTAGCTCTTATAACGAGCTGTCTGACACCAGACTCCACTATCGCCTGTGGGGAGGCACACTTTCATCATGTTGGCATAATGCCAACCCCTGCTCTGATCAGCTCTAAGAGCGTCGGGCGAGAGGGTGATTCAAGTTGTGCACATCAAGGCAAAGCCTAGACATGACTACCACTTAAAGCCTATGGTCCGGCTACCTCTATGTCTAGAGGGTTTGTAAAGGGGCCCACGCACAGGCACAAGACCTAGAAGAAAGGGAAAGAAACCTCCAGCACGTCCAGAGACGTGAGGGAGTAGGGGCAGTCTTATCCAAATGTAACAGTAAGGTTACTACTCACCAGATAAGTTGATAAACTTGGGGAGATAATGTGTAATAGAGAGTTAGAGTGGTGGTGAGCGAAGTACTGGTGGGTACTGAGTAGTCCTGGTTCAACAGAGTGGATAAGACTGAGGGGATATGCCCTCAGGAGTGCCTCTATATATACATGAAGGGGAGGACCCCAGGTACTACCTTAAGACCCCTAATACCTACATGAGTAAGCGAAGTAATCTACCTTACTAAGCATGCCCTATGCCCTAGTGGTGCCACTTCAATAATCAACCAATAGCAATTGTCCCCATGACCTGACCCCATGACCCAGCTCCAAGGCTAGACTTGTTCTAGCTTGTTCTAAGACAAGGCTAGACTTTTCCAGAAGGTTCTAAGAACTATGACATCATCTAATGGAATGTTCTATACTATGACATCATAGTTCCAGCATGTTCCACAATGTTCCAGAGAGTTCTATCATGTGATACACAGATAAGGAAAGGAGCGCATCAGCGCATCAGAGACAGAAGGCGCATCAGCGCATCAATTGATAGGCACTGAGAATAAGCGCCGGAATAGGCGCCTGATAAGCGCCAGATAAGCGCTGGATAAGCGCCTAAATAGACGCCGGATAAGCGCTGGATAAGCGCTTGACAAGCGCTTAAATATTCCCAATAATACCGTTGCCTGGTAAGGCAAGTCTTGTAGAAACATTGAAAATCTGTGACAGAAACGAGTTTTATAGTAATAGTGCTGCTCAGATGTTCCACCTTGTAAGCATGTCATCATTGGAAACAACAGCAGCTGTACTCACCTGATGGCTGTCAACTTACAAGGACTGGGCAAATCCTCTCGTGCGACCACATATCCGACCATATGTGGAAGTTTCATCAACCATCTCGGAGTTCTATCAAGCTGAACTGCTAATGAACACAGATGTTGATCTTCTGCAGCTCATGTGGGCCGATTTCAAGAGAGCACCTGGACAACACTTCTATATTAAGGAGTTAGCTTGTCTGCAAGATGGCAGGTTTGTCATACCCATGAAGTGGCTATGCATCATCAACAAAACAACAGGTGCGGAGACCGAGTGCGCAGATGTTTACCATGTCGACTATGAAATAACGGTCAGTTGTGTTATGATTGACATTGATCAGTTAACCTTATCTTTGAGCAGACAGGTGTAGCTCACTTGCACATCGACAAAGTCACACGCATACTGGCCACCAATCTCATGAGCAATATCTTGGATTTGAAGAATCAGGGGTTGGAGATCCGATTTGACGGTGTGTATCACAATTAAAATGCATTCAAAATGTATATGATTCACTCACATTGAGATAGATATGGCACCGAAGTGGACACAAGAAATGCCCCATCCAGTGCGGCTCAAGGCCCAAGGGCGACCAACATTCACACTTGGTCTGATGTCGTGGGCAGACAACGTGTCAGGAAATCGCTCGAAGCAGTATAACGCACACACCAATGTCTACTCAGCTAATCTGAGCCTACCCCACCATAAGCTTCAGCAGGAATATTTTGTCCGGTTCAGCTCAACTTCTCCCACTGCGACTGCTCTCGAGCAACTTGATGGCTTTGTGGAAGATATAGGGCCTGATCATTGGCATGACGGGTACGATTGCCTTTTGAAACAAGAGATCTTGTTCCGCCTAATAGTACGGGTTGAGCCTGCTGATAATCCACAGCAATCTGAACTGTGCTCCCATATTGGATTGAACGGAAACAAATTCTGTCGCAAGTGTCATGCCGGAGGACCTGCAAAAGAAATGGAGACTCATGTTGGGTATCATAGCTTGTACAAGGTGCGCAGAGCAAGCATCCCAGCAAATCAGCTCTGACTTGTCCTCACCAATACATAGGAAGGAGTAGCACGCACAGCAGATGAGACTGCAAGGGAAATTGTCAGCCAGCTGGTTGCTTCCACTCGTGGCAATGAGCAAAACGTTGAGGCAATGCAAACTGCCAGCGGGATCAAAGATCCAATTGCGCAATTTTGGATTCAACAGCTGATCCAGAAAGCACGCAGTCTCCATCATAAACATATTTCCAATGCAGAAACTCAAGACTCACGATTGAAGGACTGGAAGCTCAAAGGCCAAGCACGTCAGGCCGTGAAGAACGAGATCAGTGATAACATTGAAAGAGAGCTTGTTAAGTGGCTCACTGAGCAACCTGCACATCGCTACAGCAAGCTTGCAGGGGACTCCCGTATGTTATCAACATCACATAGGTTCTTACTCAACTGACCCTGGTGCCTAGCTTTGCGTACTCAAATTTGCCCCGGAGATCATTACAATAAACTGCTGGTGTTAGAAGGTGAGTTACAATTAGCAGGTCTGAAACTTTACTGCAAACAATCACACACCACCTTTAGGTCTCGACGTCCATCGAGATACAATTGTCGAGCTTCTTCATACATATTTATTAGGGCTTGACAAATACATATGGCACGCGTCCCATACGGTTTGGAACAACGCGCAGCGGCAACTCATGGCAATCCGACTGCAAAGTTCGTCAGTGGACGGACTGTCAATATTTCCTGTGCGGGAAGATTACTTGGTCAAATATCGCAACAATCTAATCGGGAAACACTTCAAAGCGTTGCAGCAAGTTGGTGTGTTTCATCTACATCCTGATCTTCTGGAGAGTGAGCACGGCAGTCTGCTGCTCGAGATCTGGAAGGCAACGGGCGAGTTAGGGGCACTCCTGTTCTATCATGCTATAGATGACATGTCGACATACTTGGTCAGTTGGCCGCATACAGAGTTCAATGCCTGTGATGAGACGTTACTGATATTGTATTTCTGTGGCCAAATTTTTCTAGGAGGATCTTGATGTGCTGATTGGAAATCTGCTCAACGTCTGGGGGGCCATTGATCCCAACCGAATCCTCAATAAGCCAAAGATTCACTTACTCCAGCACATTATCACCAACATCCGCAATGGCGGACCAGCCATCCTATTCTCAACAGAGATCTTCGAGTGCTGGAACTCCATTTTCCGGATGTGTAGCGTCCTATCGAACCACCATGCTCCAACTCATGATATTGCGGCAGCAATAGCTGATTTAGAACACTTCAAACATCAAGTCAGCAGAGGTTGGTGGAGAGCTGGACATAGTAGCTATGTTTGCGCTGGTGAAGGTGTGAGAGAAATGTTCCACATACATAACAAAATCCAGCGTCGCCTCGGATGGGCAGATCCAAAATTTCTTTCCCCTGGTATGTTATTGCTTTTGCCTGAAGTGAGAATTTCCCTAACGCTCAAGTAGGAACTGTGCGAAGGGCAACACAAAAGAAGCGTGTAATCATCACGTGGGAAGTCAGCTGTGTCGAAGAAGGAACTCAAATCACCATCGATGCCTGTGTGTTGTCCAATCCATCATATCAACCCGCAGATACTCTCTGGGAATATGCACACTCCTTGGCTTCAAGGTCCGCCGATGTGTGCAAGGAGGGGTCTTGGGTGCTCTATGAGAGGCCAGACGGAGCTGTCAATGGGGACACGGCTGGGTTTCCGGTGAGCAAAAAGTTGTTTGTCATGCAGCTACCGTTGAACACTGGTTGCCCAGCCACTATAGGCCCGGGGATGCTTGACTTATGCTGGTCGCATCCGCAGGATTCTTATCCCTACCTCTGATCCTTGTGGTGTGAACGGGCTGGTGGAGGTTGAACGATTCGCTGTTTCTGCCCAACCCGACACTCGGCTGAATATGCCTGTCCTTTATCGTGAGTGTGCGTCGATTCTTGTTGACATTGTTCCGGTTCAGGTATGTTTGCAAAACTATTCCGAGAGAGATTATATGGCAACACTGACATGTACTACAGAAAATTGCTTTCATCTTCAATGCACAGCACAACTGCTTAACCGCAGAGTGCACAATCGGAGATCAGAGCGTGCGTCAAGAAAGAAGAATAACGGGCCTCACCCAGAAAGTTGTCAAGCACGGTGTAATGCAACGCTACTTCGTCAACATGCACGCTCTGCACAACGCGGCCCTTATTCAGAACACTCTTCCCCGTCACTTCTCAAAGCCAAAGCCGTTTTACAATGACCGTGCTGCGAAGCATCAAGAGTTCGCCGATAAGGTCTCCTCCGTTAACAACAAACGCCGCGACGCTGCTGCAGCAAAGGCACGGGATACACGCGCACGCAAGAAACAGGTGCAAGAGCTGCAGATGTCGCAGCCAGGCAATTTGGGGTGATACCATGCTGCACTCATGTACATAGTATCGCAAATGCTCCATTAATCAACCGCTATTTACTCTGTCTGACCTCTAACCCCTTCAGCTATTGCACATCTGAACCGAAAATCACATCAAACAGATGTCGAAACGAGTGCTCAACAGGTGAGAAAGCCTCACGCGGAGGTATGTCGTAACACATGGCATCGACCCAAAAAACATCTGCCCACGCGCTGTTTCGGTACCTCCGACAGACATCTGGGTGAGCGAACATTATCATGAGATTATTGAGAGCATTGACATCTGTTCCCCTCATCTGTCGAACACCTCAGGTCAAGTTGGCGGTGTAGTCTCGGAATCAGCCGTTTGCAATACCAGATTTGGGAAGCGGAGTTCCAAAAAGACAAACAAATCCGGCATGCAAACGTCTGGTGAACTCGGTCAGTGTGGGGTACCACTCAGTCGCACGTGATGTAATCAGGTCGCGCGTCAAGGCCGAATGTAACAGACTGTGACCTACAGTGACATGGAGTGGAACTCATTGTAGCTCACCATCCCTTCAATATTTTATTTTTTTAGCATTTCTGTAGGTAGATGGAATGTATAGCATTCGTTTTGTGCAAAGTTGGAGTGAGTAGCATAGAAACTCATTGAAGTGTTATTCCTTTACACTATAAACCCAAGGCGCTCATGCTACTGAACGCGTGACGCAGCCAGTCGCGTCGCGTTGGGATCTAGCACCCATTATGTGCGTCGTGCCAGTTAATCTCTCCCTCTTGTTAATCTCCTGTCCCTCACGTCCCTCACGTCCCTTACTCTTATTAATATTCTATGGCAATATTACACAAATTTTTATGACCCTTCATCAGTCCTGAGTCGTCGCCATGCCCTCTCAGCCGTGCCAGCCGGCTAAAAATAATCAAAAGTCTTCGACCTCGAAGAAAGCTGGGCCTACTCGTCCCTCGAATGCTAATACTACCTTAATACATCGTCCTGCTCTTGAGATCAACGAAGCCAGTATACCGCTACCCGAAGGCTGCCCAAAATCTGCGCTGCACTTCGAATCTTACCGCATCCTCAAGAAATCCCGATATGCAGCAAACCAAGACCCGGAGCAAAGGTATTCATCCTTCGTTACTCGTATGCGGATGGAGAAAGAGATCGCTCGTGTTGCCAATGGGATTGTACCGCGGTTTTTTCAACAGGACTGCGCTGAGGCCTTTCTCCTCGGGCTCAATACCGGGCTCATTTGCGCTACTGGCTCCGGAAAGACAGAAGCTTTCTTGCTTCCGCTGCTTGCAGATCCCATGAGTAAGAGTAAAATCCTTGTGATATCAACACTGAATGCATTAGAGGTGGATCAGGTGAGCAACAGGCATTAGGTACCAAGTTTTCCGACTTACTGGCTGCATGCACATGCTTCTAGGCGGAGAGGTTTCAGCAATACGGGATTTCCGCTGTGGCTGTGAATGGCGAGACGTACGATGATAAGATGCACGATGTAGGCAGTCATTTTCCCGACATGGAATGGCACTCACCTGAGCGACAGAGACTTGCGCGAGATGAGATCCGTGTGGTGATTACTTCTCCAGAGATGGTCTTCAAACATCCCCAGTTCTCGCAGCTTGTCCGTGACTCCAAGTGGACAAAGAACCTAATTGGCACTGTTGTAGACGAGGTGCATTGCGTTTTGGAATGGGGGAAAGAATTCTGGCGCGACTTCGATGATGTGGAGAATACCCGGTCCTACATGTCGCGAAAGCCCATCATGTTCTGCACAGCAACCCTAACACCTGCAATGCTTGATCAGCTACTCACCAAGCTCTCATTCCCGCGCAGCAACAGCTTCATCCTAAATCTTGGAAACGAGTGTCACAATGTTACGCCCATTGTCTGTCCCATGAAAGGCCCGATGGACTTTGGTGCCCTCGACTTCATCCTTGACGAAGCCCTCCAGGACCTGCCTCAAGAGCTGGTCATGACCTTGATCTACGCAGAAACGCGAGCAGTGGTTATGATGATATGGATGTATCTCACGAGAAAGGTCCCACCTAATTCCCCCTACCGCGAACAAATCGAATTTATGATTTCAACTCGGGATGGAAGCGTCAAAACCATTGTCTTGGCTAAGTTTTTGAAGAACGTTGTCAAAGTATTAGTCTCGACTGAATGTGTCGGCATGGTACGCAGCTTCAGCATGTGAATCATGCGAGAGATTAATCATCCACTTACAGGGCCTTGATGTCCCGGGAATGCCCCGTATGATCCAGTTTGGTACTCCTCGCTCTCTTCTTGAGTGGCAGCAGCATGCTGGCCGTGCTGGTCGTGGTGGCGAGCAGTCCTATGCGTTGTTGCTCCTGGAGCCGTCGGTCTCAGAAGTGGTTAATCGCAAGAAGCTTCAGAAGGTAAAGGAACCACATACCAAGCCTGAGGCCCCTGACGGCATCAAAGCTGAGGACATCAACCCAGGTCTTCCGCCGCAGCGAAAGCGGAAGCGTCAGGGTGGCAATCAGGCACAGGCACAAGGTACAAATCCCCCAGGCACCAGCCCAGCGGATACCATCGCGAGAACCCAACAGGTAGCTATTGAGAGCGCTGTAGTTGACAATATCGGCACCCAGGAGGCGATTCTAGACAGCAAGGATATTGAGTATCGGAAGAAAGTTGAAGGAAACATGCGGGAGTTTGCACTCACCAAGGAGTGCCGACGGAGGATCACTATCAAACACTTTGATGGTCATCCTCCCATGCGCGGTATTTTTTTATGCATCTCACTCCTGATCACCCTGAATCTAACACACCATATAGAACTCAACGTCGTTTGCTGTGATAACTGTCTGCGTGCCAGGGGCAGCAATCCCTCAAATCCTATTTGTTTCACCGCGCACAACAATGTGGTTACCGCACTCATCAATCGACTGGATTCCCGGTTTCATGAGGTGCAAATCTTGCCTCCAGTCAACCCTGCGATGTTCTCCAATCAAGCAAAGAAACGAGTCACCGGTCATCTTGCTGCGGTCAAGAAGGCTCTGATTGATCTACGTGAAGACTATTGGCGCGAGTACTACGTTGGCCACATCTTTACCGCAGAAACCACCTTGCCTGATGACACGCTGACGACTCTTGCTGTTGAGACAAGAATCAAAACCATGGCTGACTTGAATCTGAGCTTTCCTGGATGGATCTTTGCTGCAGAACTTGGACCTCGTACGCTTCAGACTATCGCGGAAACTGATGCTAGCTGGATCGCCACTTACAATGCTGCCAAAAAAGTTCGCACCGATGAGAAAAAGGTTGAGACTGCCAAGAACAAGCCAATTAACGACGAGATTGTGCGGGAGAAACAATGGTGTTGAGACACTGAGTCACACTTCAAACTAAGAACAACCTTAAAGACAACACAACCAACCACAAAGTGGCAATAGAAGTGTAAAGGTGTGGAAGCGCGTAAGTGTTAAAGTGTGCGAGGTGGTCTTAGAGTCCTAGTTTTACCTGTGCTAAAAGAGCGACAAGGTTTTTGTGATAAAGTTTATATGAAGGGAGTTAGACGGGCAACTACCACGCGTATCGCGGGTAAAAGGGCAAGTTGGCGTGGTGAAAGCGAAAGTTATAGCGCGGCTCAAAGAGAACGCGCGGGAGATGTCGCGACTTGTAGTAAGACGGCGCGCGGAGAGACGCAGATGATAAACGCAGGTGCAATATGAATTTTGAACACAAAACGCGGTCGCTGGTGAAGATGAAGAAGTCGCTGTAAAACGCGGGCGCAGTGAAAGTGAACACAGTAAGCTCGACGCAGTGAAGGTGAAACGCAACGCAGTAACACTGTAAAATAACGCAGTTTAAAAAGTAAACGCAGTGTAACGAAGCCGAAAGGAACCGTAGAGGAAGATAAACTAATGGAGCGCAGGTCGCAGCGCAAGGCTATGTGAGATCGCAGTCAATTTGACTTGACAGACTGCGCGCGGGGGTGGTAGTGTAGAACAACACTTCCCGAACGGCGGTGCGTATTGCAGGCGAATGCGTGGCCAACGACGACGTTGGTAGAGCTGGTAAGATTGAACTGCACTAGTTTGCACTCGTGGTCCTCGCCTTCAAAGTCTGGGGACAGCTAACAATCTGGGTGCAGCGCGCGCGGGCAATCACAGTCAAGCGGGACAAAAGGTCCTGAACGTAGGGGAATTGGGTGATTGCTCTGAGTGTCGCAGTAAGAGCAGTTATCAAGCGAGTCCACGACGGAGGCGACGGACGACGCTGGCAAGGGTGATTTAGGGGTTGATCTCTCAGGGGAGACCGTAGGCGCTGCTAAGGGTTCTGGCAGCGGAGTGGGCGCGGGGATGATGGGGTAACGGCGTAGAACCTCGCGCGGGCGTGGGCGGTAAGGGCAGCGACCGTCGGGTAGGTGGGGAACGGTTGGACAGTAACGGCAGACTCGAGGTGGGTTGTCGTTGGTAGACGCAGCGGACATAAATGTGGGAGAAGTCGCAGTGAGACAACGCAGAAGAAGCTACAGCTATGGGCGCGAAGAGACTCCCTCGACGCGAGTGCAAAGCTTAAAGTGAACTCTGGAAACTGGGGTGGGGATTGATTGATTTTCTACGCAGTACAAGCAACACCTTTTTATATACCCTAAAGACCCTCTCCTAAACCTTTCCTTCTATGTCCTAAACCCAAACGCGAGAGCGAGGAAACAGGGTGGCAGAATACTTCCGTCTGCGGAGGCAAAATGTCCAGCGAGTCGACGCCCGGCAGGACACAGCGTTGGTTGACGCAGAGTAGCGACGCACGCCCTTGCGCTGAAAAGGCGCCACCCGTCGCGAGCAGGTGATGCGGCGCCGTCCAGGAGTCGCACAGCGTGGCGTGATAGGAGTCTTCCTGAAACGGGGTTCGCGTGTCAAGTATCTTCTACCGTTGGTCCGACCCGCGTCCAAAACACTTGGTGGCTGGCCGGCCCATGCTCCGATGCAAAAGGGGCGTGTCTGTGTGTCAGGGTTCGATGCGATTCCTCGGCCTCGGATGTTTCCGGCGCGTTGCTCCTTGCCAAGTCCTCGGATCCTCGGCGGACTCCTCGTGACCTCAGTGAACTCCTCGTGACCTCGTGACGCTGGGAAAGTGGAGGAACTTGCCGCTCAGAATGATGCGGGCTGCTGCCGGGTCTCTGCGCCTAGCCGATTTCCGGGCGTATCACCGGGTGGAAGTTTAGCACCCCAGGCCATCGAGACTTGGATCCGTTATCTCAACGCGAATCCAAACATTGAGATCCCTGGAATCAAAAGGGACCCAGTCACTCGCCGCGTAGGAAACTCGGACCGTCTCAGGGGGATGATCAGAGTCGCCCCCCTGGGACCACAGTCCTCGTTGACCACGCCGTCCGTTGAGTTCATTTGAGCTCTCGTCGCGGTTGGCAAGGAGGAGATTGAGCCCACGGCATCGCAGTTGTTCGAGACAACTGCCATGACCAAAGAACCCACGGAGGACAATGTCTGTCGGTCGCTGCGTGGGGTGACAGGTGAACTACTGTCCCTCGACATTGAAATCATCACCTCGCCACAGGTCGCTGAGATCAACCAGTGGCTGTCGGCCGTGTTCCCGCGGGACTCACCCTTGTCTCCCCTGCCACCTTCGAGGTCGCCGTCACCCTCCTGACATGGATAGTCCAACAGAGACCGGATTTTTCCAATATTGTCACAAGTTTACAGCCTTAGGCGCCTATCTAGAGCGCTTATTTTCCGGCTAGGAGTGTTAACGGACCTAACCCTAACCTGGGTCACGTGACATCCTGCCTTATTTATCAATAGTCCAGACCCAAACCCTAGACTCAGTCTGGAGCGGTTCCAGATCAACCTAGGCTATTGTTCTATTGTTCCTCTTCCATTGATGGGGATTCCCCAGGGATTCCCCCAGGTCTTATTGTTCTATTGTTCTTATCCTATTGTTCTATTGTTGTATTGTTCTAGCTCTATTGTTCTACGTACCCTGGTCCTTGACAGTTACCCCGGTCCTTGACAGTTACCCGGGTTCCTTATTGTTCTATTGTTACTCCAGTCCCACAGTTACTCCAGTCCCTAGTGTGGGAACTGGTGCACAGACCACCCAGACACAGTATATATAGTACCCCTTACCCTCCCTGGTTCTGCATCTTGACCTCTTCGTCATTTGCACTGCCAGGTGAGTTACTCAATGTAACCTAGTATAAGCATGCTATTAACTTCGTCATTTGCACTGCCAGTATCCGGCCTCAGTGCCTGCTTGCCTGCTCATCATCGACTTTGACCTCGTGGTCGTCGTTGGAGATCCACCCCCTTCCTCTCTCTTTCACTCCCTTTCTAGGGTTATCAGCATAGCAGCAGTCGCTCCGCGACACCTCCGACCACGGCTCGGAGAAGTCAGAACCACTGGGCCCTACCATGTAGGGACCCATCACTGCATACACTCGGCCGCAAGGCCACACTACATACATCATCAACTGCTGGTTCTTTGACTTCCATTGCATACCCAATGTCTCGTCTAGGGGGAGGGTGTTAGGGCTTGATACATGTGCGCAAGCATCCTGTGGCCAGATCAGTAGATCTGGCCTTTTACTCGTATTGATTACATAGTGGGCCAGTGCCCATCATGAGAATATAGCATACCGTATATAGTAGTACTACGCAGTAGCAGATCTCAGTATTTAGGACTGAGATCTGGTAGATTTAGAGAACTATCTTTTTATCTTGTACACACGTAGGTTCCGAATATATATTGGTCATACTTATCTTGTGTGCATCCAAGAATAACACCTTACACTGCATCAGGTAGGAAGAGATATGGTGGTATTTGGGCAATGCTGGTGCCACCATCTTCATACAGGTCGTCGCAGAAGGCTTCCAAGGCTTTGACACCTACGTTGCGCATACGACGAGTGAGAGGACCACGCTTGCGTGACTTGACCTTGATTCCCGATGTGTCAGGGGCAACTTTAGATTCCGGCATACACATGCTGCAGTTGCAGTTGGGCTGCACAGCGGCGAATATCTTTGTACAGGTCGTGCAGGAACAGGGGTTGGGGTTGTGTGAGGGATTGGCATACAAGATATTCTGGAAGGCCGGATAGCACCGCGCAAGGAGCATTCGCGCAATGTCAACGTTCATCTTTGCGTGATGTCCCTTCGTGATGCTGATCGCCTTTACGGCTTTGTCCGCCAACACGATTTGTGCCTTGGTAACATAGACAATGCCTCTTGCGTCCTTGACCAAATTGTGGTCTCGTCCGGCGCGTCTGATCTTCTGGAGCATGTTGTCGACTGATGGCGGAGCTGACAGGAGGATGACATCTTGCACATTTGGCAGGTCGACGCCGACCATGAGAGCGTCCGTAGCAATGATGATCTGTGTCAAATTGGTGTCGCGGAAAGCCTGCAGCGTCGCGGCATTATCTCTCTCTGATAGGGAGCAATATAGACGGACGCAGAACCTCTGTTGTTCTGTGGTGGCAGTCGACATCTTCTTTAGTTGTGCGAGAAGGTCCTCCATAACACGCCACCCCTGAGCAATCGAGTCGGCAAACATTATCGTCTTCCTCCCACTTGCTAGCACCCAGTAGAGATCAGGGCAACCGAAGCTCTTCGTGCTCTTTGTCAGGGTTCAGAATATCATCTTGATATCGTTGCGTCGATTTGACCTGCGGATAAGATGGCAACGACCGGACTGCAGGCCAAAGAACTCCAGTACCGAGCTTGAGTGAACCCCTGGCGCTAGCATAGCTGACATGAGAATAAGCACAACACGAGCTGTAGGCAATCGAGCATGTATGAAGCCAATCTGTGTGTACTCCTTGCGAAACCCTGAGGCACCCCAGACTTGCACAAGTGCACCTCGTCAACTCCAAGTGCGCGCACCCTTGACTTAAAGATTGGGTCGTGGATAAGTGTCTCGAACCTATCGGACACGAGCTGCTCCGGAGAGAGCAGGATGATGGTGTAGCAAGCACGGGATTCACGCCAGAGGTTCAGTCCGCGCTTCACAGCCGTCTGAAGGGCTGTATGGTTGATAAAAATTGTATTAAGCCCTAAGTTATTAAAAGTACGCCCCTTGAAGTATGTTAGCACACTGTACAAAAGGGTATACAAGCTGCGAGACTTACCATTTCATCCTCCAAGCCAATGGTCGGCAAGACCATCACCATCACTGGATTTTGCGGGACCATTGCGGAAGCAATGGGATACGATTTACGTTGACGGTCGAGCTCTTGTAGCATGAGCATGTACATCGAGTAATACCCGGTTTTGCCAGATCCTGTCCCCGAAATGGCGAGGAGGTGAACTCCATCGAGGGACTTCACGAGACCATCAAGAACGTAGTCGTGGAGGCGGTAAGTGAATTTTGATGATAATATGTTCAAAACGAGCGTGCGGCCCTCTGGTGAGCAGAACTTGAACTCCCCATTGGGCGGCGGGGAGGTGGTCATGCAAACGAGGCGAGAGAAAAGATTCGAAGAGCGTGTGACACGATGTGACATAACGCGCATACACAGTGACATCGCACCGGCAACTCCCTAAGGGGTAGCGTCTCTAATGGTGACGCGACCTGTACAAGACACTTGAGGTTAATCTCCCACCCAATTGTCAGCACTAATCAAACTCCGCTAGGCGTGGGCTGATGGCGGCAAACCGGGAGCTCGGCGGGGGACTTGGATGATTTGTGAGCTCCTCAACAGCTAGTCACATAGTAATTACATAGGACAATAAATATGATTAAAGGGTACATATTTCAGTATATAAGAGAGTACATATTTCAGTATATAAGACTGTTACATAGTGTACAAAACCTTACTGATGGCATTGTGAATGTTTCAATTCCCCCTTTCTAGTAAAGCTCTATTCATGCCTCTGTCAGGCTCTTTGGTTCCTTCTGTTTGCACTGCTCACATACTTACACATGCTTCACAGTGTATCATGGTTACTTGGATTGTGTTTGGAAAGCTGCCCTTTCCCTTTTCTGGTAAAGCTCTATTGATATCTTTGCCATGCTATGCTTCTGTTTCCTTGGTTTTCTCAACTTACGCAGGTTTTGTCTTCTGTTTGTGCTGCTTGCATGCTCATACATGTTTTGCAGTATATCATAGTTACTTAGATTGTGTTTGGAACAGCTGCCCTTTCCCTTTTCCAGTAAAGCTCTATTTATATGGCCTTATGTGTACCAGAGCAGGTGGGGGTGCTGGCTCTGAGGTGAGCAGCACTATTTCTCTTGAAAGCAGGCTTGAGCACACGAGAAGATACGAGTAGATGAGATGATGATAGATTCGAAGTACCGAGAATACATGTGTTTATATAGTTTTTACGAGAGAGACGGAAAGACAAAGAAAGTAAAAATATGAAGAGCGGATGCGAAGTTATTAAGAGTGGGTTTGTGGACACGAAGTGAGGGCGGAGAAACTAAAATAAAAGCTATGCGCGTAGAAGACAGGTTGGGAGATACAAGTACAGTAAAGAAGAAAAGGATACGAACGGATATTGAGACGGAGTATGGTGGCAAGAACAGATAGGCGGATGTGAGCGCATAGACGCATCATTTCGAGGAGGTGACGTCGTGTCCCAAAATCACAACAATTTCTATGCTGACTATCAAACAACATACTGAATATACTTTGCATGTTAAGCTTAACAATGAAGAGGAGAATTATCAATCAACAGGCCTGGCACAGGGTTGAGTACAAATACTATAAGTACAGGGATGTGTGTACCTGGCACGGGGTTGAGTTAACTAATTGGAGTTAGGTCCGAGGTTTGAATGAACACAAGAAGATAACCAATAACATAATAGTTCCGTGTTGAACAGAGGTAATGTGGATCAGAAAGTGAGGGAGGAAGGGTGAGTTGGATCGTCAAGGCAAACATAAGGTGTTAAGACCAACTATTGTCAAGGGACAAGTTGTCAAGTCAGAACCCCTTGGTGTAGCTACACACAAGGTCGAATGATGGTCTAGGCTGCGCGGTTGCTGTCAAGCACAGTGGCAGACAGATGATGGTTCGACAGAAGGAATATTGATACGAAGTGGATAGACTGAGGTTCTAGCCCCCATGTCTAGCGGCTATTTATACATGTTGACCTAACTACTTTTGGACCAGTCCAAAGTAGTGGTAGCAAATCAGAGGAATAGAAAGGAAGAACAATACACAGAGAACAATAGCTGCTTTGGAAGGCCAATGTGATAAAAGACCGTCAAGGCGCGGAAACAAGGGACAATAGAAAGGTGAGGTATGAGGCAAAGATCAATAGAGAAGGGGTTGAACCCGAGACAGGGGATAGACAGGGTTGGACCCAATGGAATGGTAACGGAGGTATGGAAAGGCTGAGGGTTGAACCAAGGCAATGGTAACCAATCAGAGTGGGGTCCGAGGTTTGAATGGACACAGGGAGACAATCAATGACATAATATTTCGTGTTGAACGGAGGCGGTGTGGATCAGGGAATGTAGGGGAAAGGACGAGTTGGATTGTCAAGGCAAGTGTAAAAAGGATGACTAGTCATCAGGATAATCGAAGAAGTGAAGAAAAACAATAAGGTGTGAAGACCATTTGTAACATTTCCCCATGTTCTGTTGGCTCAACATCTTCCTCGGCATCAAGATTCTTGGTACCATGTGCAAACCTGTAGACTTTGTGGTGCGCATCTTCTTCATCACCAAAGACACCTTTGTCACTATTCTTTTTTTCTTGCTGATCCATCCTAACAACGGATATGTCAAAAGTCAGGGTTGTGTGTGCTGCTAAGACTCAACGGTGCTGTCAGACCTCCGAGTACCTAAGACACGAGTGTCAAGTGAGTGAGCCCAAGGTGCAAAGGAAGAGAGCATGATCATAATATAACTGTTTCTAAGACACGAGCATCAAGCAAGTGAGCTAAGTACAGGGTCAACATATGTACATACTGCAAATGCAAGGGAGATGAAGCTTACCCCAAGGCGCAAAGAAAGAGAGCACAATGGGGGGAAATGAGAGGAATGAGTGAACTCTTATAGCACAACGAGAGACGGCTCAATAAGGAAATGATATTAAAAAAGGGTGTGTCTGTGGAAATGATGCTACGCTAACATGTGATTCATATATGATAAGAACAAGAAAACAAACAAGGGGACCTTGTCCGTGAGCGAGACCTGGAAATATCAATACATCCATCTTCCTCTTCTCCTTCCTCAACCTCCTCATCATCTTTCCATTGAGAACTGCCCCAGAATGTGCCTGAGTCAGAATCATTGTCACTTTCACCACCTGTGCTGTGATCTTCTTGATCAATGGACTTAGAGGTGCAAGCTGGGAGTTTGATTTTTGGAATGGCAGTAGCGATGGGAAGAGGTCGACCCTGAACAGTAAGTCTGACACATGCAAAGGGCTTTTCTGGGGTGGTAGAATCTGGTATTGATTAATATCACAATGTGTACTCTTAGAACGCATGACTTGCGTGTAAGCA
Organism: Cytidiella melzeri; assembly: GCA_022592445.1. Classification (NCBI taxonomy): domain Eukaryota; kingdom Fungi; phylum Basidiomycota; class Agaricomycetes; order Polyporales; family Irpicaceae; genus Cytidiella; species Cytidiella melzeri. The sequence goes on along the minus strand of JABYQR010000499.1, from coordinate 9,134 downwards.
GTGCAAACAGAAGAAAAACCTGTGCAAGTTGAGGAAACCAACAGAAGCATAGGCTGGCAGAGGTATAAATAGAGCTTTACCAGAAAAGAGACAGGGTGGCTGTCCCAAAGGCCGTCTAAGTAACAATGATACACTATGACACATGTGTGAGTATGTGAGCAGTGCAAACAGAATAAACAAAGAGCCTGACAGAGGCATGAATAGAGCTTTACTGGAAAAGGGGAATTGGAAGATTTACATTGCCATCAGTGAGTTTTGTACGCTATGTAACAGTCTTATATACCAAACTATGTACTCTCTTATTTACTAAAATATGTACCCTCTTAATTATATTTACTGTGCTATGTAAATGCCTAAGATTACCATGTGTACTAGCTATTAATGAGCTCACAAATTGCCCCAAAGTCCCCCGCCAAGCTCTCGGTGTGCCGCCATCAGCCCGCGCCTAGCGGAGTTTCATTAGTGCTGACAATTGGGTGGGAGATTAACGTCAAGTGTACAAGACTATCTGCATCTGCATCCCCGTAAATTCATAGCTACCAATTGCAACTCAAGCTGTTAGTGAGTTTTCTGACGTTTGTGTGGAGTGCTTATACATTCTCATCGAATGTTCCATTGTAGTATGAGTCTATGACAATGGCGGGTCTAACGGACTTCCCCAACGAGCTTATCTGCGTGCTGTACACATACATGCTCGCGGTCGACGTAGTAAACCTCTTCGCCACTTGCAAGCGCATGCACCTATTTATGCCTGAGGAAGCTGTGTGGCGGCACTTCTGCGCCAGCTATGGCGTGCACAACCCGGCCGATCTTGGCGGTACTACATTCTTCCAAGTTTACTCGAAGATACTGCACACCTACGGCCCTCTCATGGGTCTTTGGGCGGGTGATCACCCATACACAGGATCTATTATCGAATTTCGTGTGGACCCGGAAAGACAGGCGATAGTCGGAGAGGGCTGGGATCTAGACGCGGAGTACGAGACTATTGCACAAGGACCACCGACTCTACCAGCCTATGTGGTGTTCATGACCATCTCGCTTCCACTGTCCCAAGATCAAGCAACCTCAGAAGTCTCGCAGTCAACGACAGCTGTCATATCGTGGCGAACTATCTCCAGTGAGACGTATGAAGAGGAGATGTGGGCGCAGACAGACACAGACTATTTTCCTACCGTACATGTCTTGTCGCCGACGACGACGAGCACCCACTTGCAGTACTACCAGGGTATAACAGAGCAACCGCTATTCCCAAAGGACGTGACCGACGCATGGTTTGACTCCCGCCGCGGGCTGCCACGTCTCGTCGTCGAGCCTTCGCCAGTCGCTCATGAGGACACCGCGGTACCCAGCCCTGCGCGCCCGACCTTCCACTTGCTTTCCCTGGCAGGTAACCATGTCAGACCAATGGCGTTTTGCATCAAACGCGCCCCTTTTTACATGGATGAGCGCGAAATAGCATATCCCTGGCGGGACATATTTGATGTCATTGATGACCACCGCAACCTCAACACGGATAGTTCACCGAACGGTGTCAACTGCTCTGACGGGCGATACTATCCTCTACGATCAGATTCCCGTACAGGAATATCACCAGACGACGAGAATTGGGACCCAGCGAGTCTCGAGGGACTTTGGCTGGGTGAATCACATGCTTACGTGACAGAAGTCCTGTGGGTGGCGTATTGTGCGACTACCAAGGTGGTCAGCGCCTATAAAATCATCGCCAACGACCAATGCCAGATTCCGCGAGGCGTCACTTTCTGGCAGTTCGACTGCGAGGATATCGTGCGTCGGAGCGATGTCCAGACATCGAGGACAAACCAGCATCCTTTGCGTTGGCGAAGGCGATTTAGAGGCACGGGCTTGAGGACTACGTTTCTCGAGTGAGTTCGTTATGCTGAGTGTTCGGCTTAAATTCAGCTCTGAAATGTAGCCATAGTGAGACATCCACACGCATAGTTCCAATTGTTGCCATCGTTCCAGGTTGCGACTCCATTGAGATCGAGTCGGATGAGCATTGCTTACTGTATCGAAGATATCCAGGTCGGAACCTTGCTGACGAGATAGAGCGAAGCGAGTTCAGGCGGGAATATAAAGAGCGTTTAGACTGGTGGTGATTTTCATCTCATTTATAGTCTTTATTACTTTCGTCGATGAACTGTCTGTATTTCTCTTCCGTAGCAGACTACACTTGAGCTGATGATGTGACTCTTCCATACTGATAGTACATAGTCAGATATATACATGCGTGGGGTATCGCAACAAACTGGGAAGAAACAGTGTCATCGTTTGACGGTAAGTGCGGGTGACTAGCGTGGAAAGTGCATGGGATAGCGTGCAAAGATGGACTGGAAAGAAAAGCACTGAACCAAAATGATGGTACGGAGACGAAATGAAAAACCAAAAACAAACAGCACTGGGTGTGAAAACATGAAAGGTGCGACATGTGGCCCGATCTGGGCGCTAGCTCGCAAGGGCCGGAGCCAGCTTATTTACGCAGACCTGCGGTGGCGAGGGTCAGTTGAGGCGGGTGTAGGTACGCGTATCGACTTACAATTTATGCCAACCCCATGGACCCCATCGCGCGGAGAAGGCTATCATATTCAACTTCACGGGAATTGGAGATATGCAGGAAAGTCGAGAATAGAGACGCAATGTCTACTGAGGGACTCGAGCCCGAGATGCTCCGCTACCGTGTCTGAGGACGTGTGTTGAAGGTTGTCGTCAACGTGCTGGTTAGGTTGTTGTCGAGATGTTGGTGCTGGCCAAGGACTCCGGTAGCAGATGCTCCGCTGCCGTGAGGGTATGGAGAGGAGGAGGAGGTAAAGCTGGTGTTGGAGGACTCCGGTAGCAGATGCTCCGCTACCGTGAGTTGGAATGTGGGTGGTTGATGGTCGTGGTGGTTGGGGTGAGTAACAAAGTGGAATATGTGTGCGAGGGGTAGAGGCTGTTAAGCTTCAAAGATGAGTCTTATTATTCTTGCTGCTTCAGCAGCTCTGCTTATATACATGTCTGTATCTACTTATGTAATTGACTACTATACATGTCTACTTCAGCTATTCTACTGTATTACTAAGTGCATGACTCATTGTATGACTAGGTTCAGCACTTGTACCAGAGGCGTACATAATGAGTAAATGACTCATGCTAGTACTTGTCCTCAGATGTATGCTTTAGGCATCCTCTGGAGTATACATGCTTTCCATGTCATTTCCTATGCTACTAGAACACAGGCGTACATATATGTATAGTACTACTACAACCCATATCTGTACGTCTCAGCTAATGTGATGGTTACTACTTGAGTTTCCATATACGGCTGCATAATTCCCATATCAAGACTGTGGGAACTCTGCTACCTAAAGCTCCTTATAATAAGGCGTGGGAAACTACATATCATATCATATTATATCATATAGTTTTAACACTCCCACTTAACCGTTACATTAGTGAGTGTTTAGATCAATTAGACCTAATCTCCCACTGAAGTATGATTGCTTCTGAAATGCCAATGACTTTGTCATGATATCAGCAATCTGTTCTTCAGTTGGAACTGCATATAGTTGGCATTCTTATTTTCGACAAACTCTCTAACATAATGATATCGAATGTCAATATGCTTTGAGCATGACTCTATCTTTGGATTCTTGGTGAAGTAAATAGCACCATGATTATCACAGCATAGAATGGTAGGCTCTTGCTGTTTTAAATCCAATTCTTTGACACGGTGCGCAACCAATAACATTGCTTGGAAGTTTCGCACAAGGCCATGTATTCTGATTCCATTGATGATAGAGCAACGGTTTTCTGCTTTTTAGAAGTCCAGGAAATTGCTCCTTCAGCCAAAAGAAATACATATCCTGTTGTGAATGTCTGTCGTCTTTATTCTCAGCCCAGTCTGCATTGAATAACCAATAATACCAGCATTACTTGATCCATTATACTTGATCGCATATGACTGCGTTCCAAGCAAATATCTCAGTATATATTTAGCTGATTTATAATGGTGGTCAGTTGGATTTGACATGTACTGTGAAAGACGTATGACTGCATATGAAATGTCTGGTCTAGTACCAATCATAACATATATAAGCGTGCCAATCAACCTTGATACTGTCTCAGTAAACCAGAATCTGCTTTGTAGTCAGAATCTGCCTTCTGTAGTACAGCACCTGAAGGTAATGGTGTCTGAGCAGGATTAGCATTTGCCATATTAAATTGTTTTAAAGCCTCTTGAATATACGACTCTTGGTCAAGTAGAATTGTTTTAGCTTTACGATCTCTCTGCACACCATGCCTAGAATAACTTAGCTTCTCCTAAGTCACGCATCTCATAGCGATCCATAAGATTTTTCTTAAGTGCAGACATAGCAAGTTTACTATTTCCTATCGGAAATATATTGTCAACATATAGAATGAGAATTAAATTCCCCCCTTGTTGCCGATACACGTAAACACCAGCATCTGAAGGAATCCGGTGAAGCCTAATTCTATCAGAGTGTTATGAATTTTGATATTCCATGTTCGTGAAGCTTGTTGAAGTCCATGAATGGCTTTCTTAAGCAAACAAACATGGTTCTTGTTCCCTTCTCCACAAACCTTCTGGTTGTTCCATATAGATTTCTTCATCCAGTTCGCCGTAAAGGAAAGCTGTTTTCACATCCAATGCCTTGACTTCCCAATCTTCAAGTGCAGCTATAGCTAGTAGCATGTGTATGGATTCAAAATGTGCGACTGGTGAGAAAGTTTCTTGATAATCAATTCCTTCAACTTGGGTGAATCCTTTTGCAACAAGACGCGCTTTATATCGACCATCAGATTTTATGGTAAGACCCATTTGCATTTCACAATTTTGCGTGATGCATCTGGTCGTTGTACAAGTGTCCAAGTTTTATTCTTCATTTGAGAATCAATTTGTCTTGTGCAGCAGCAAACCATTGATCCCAATCATCTCTTTTCATTGCCTGCTTCCACGTCTGTGGATATTCATTAATTGAATAAGCAGTAATTGAATTAAGAGTCTTGTCATCAATTTCTACAGAATCATCATCATCAGTTAAGCCTCCTGATAGATTTGATGTTCTGGACCCGGTTCAACGGAAGGTGATCTCGAGGGTTGACGTGATGACGTTCCTGATCGCAAAGGTATCCGTAATCTGGATGGCCCTGCAACCGGAGATCTCGCGCGTGTTCTCGAGTTCCAGTCAGCTCTCAAACGAAGCTCATTTTGTTCTTCCTTTTTGTCCTTAGCCAATTGCTTTTCTAAAGCTTTCTGCATATCCACCAGCCGCATGGAAAGTTTAGGATTTTTTCCAGCAGTTGAACGTTTGTTCTGGTTGATAGGTGGTGGCAAAGGTGGCTTAGGCTTAGGTCCTCGTTTGATTTGTGGTTGTGGTTCTTTGTCAAGAACCGGAGCTGAACGGAATTGCTGCTGTTGTCGAGAAGGATGAGTAGGTGCTTGGTGCTCTGGATGATCATCATCTCCATCATCAGAATCTTGGTGACCTTGTTCATCATTCTCTTCAAAAGGTGAAAAATTATCGTGTGGAGGAACAGTGTTATTATCCCTGTTATTGCTGACTAAAGGTTGTTTGGAAGGAGTAATATCTTTACAATACGGGCAATGAGTCTCGTCAAATACTGCATCGCGAGCAATGACGATTCGCTGTTTATCCCAGAACCGGTAACCCTTTACACCCGGTTCATATCCAACGAATAACATAGGAGTTGCTTTTGGTGACAACTTGTTCTGACGACTCTTGATCGGTACATAAACATATGCACGACATCCAAATACACGAAACATTGAGATATCTGGTTTTATACCCAGAAAACTCTCTGTAGGTGTCTGCCAGTTTAATCGTACATTAGGTAGATGGTTATTGAAATATACCGCTGCTTCGCAAGTAAGCTTCCAGAAACCATTTGATAACCCAGCTTGCTGACGCAATGCTTCGGCTTTATATTTTATGGTCTGTTGCCATCGCTCAGCTCTACCATTTTGTTGTGGAGTATACGGTACAGACATTTGTAATTCTATTCCGTGTTCCTTCAGATAATCCTTGAACTCATTATTAATGAACTCTGTTCCACCATCACATCTGAACTTCTTCATCTTCTTTCCTGTTTGGTTTTTGGCCCATGACTTGTATTCTTTGAATCTTGTGAACGCTTCATCTTTGTGCTTGAGATAATAGAGCATCCCATGACTAGAAGCATCATCAAGACAAGTCATACCGTATTTGTAACCATCAATAGAAGTTGTAGAATATTCAATGAGATCGGAATGAGTTAATTCAAGGACTTCTGTAGCTCTTGACATAGATGGTGGAAATGGTTGTCTCTTTCCTTTTCCAACTTGACATCCGTGACAAGGAGAAATTGTTGATGGAATAGGAATCTTTTCTTTTAATCCCTTTGTTCCTTTGTGAAGATTTTTGACAATCTTATTCCCTGGGTGTCCTAGTCGATTATGCCACAACGTATAATCATTACAACTAACTTTATTAACTGAGTCTATCTTCCTGACTAGATGTCCTTTAATCCAACAAAGTCCGGCATGATCAGGTTGACCATCTATAATCTCTTTTCCTTCATTGTAAATTGTCCATCCTTTCGATGTAACACTGCTAGTGCATCCTAGTTGCAGTGCTTTAGAAGGAGAAAAGAATCTTGTAGTCGCATCTGGTATATAGAGGACATTGTTCAAAGTTGTGAGATGTATTTTATCTCTCACAAGGATCGTGTCAAGTACGACCGTTCCTTTTCCCAATATTTTGACAGTCATATCTTTACCTGCTACAGAGCATGTACCTGCTACAGAGCATGTACCTGCTACCGTTGCTGGTTGATACGAGATAAAGTCGTCAATTTCATTGGTAATGTGACTAGTAGCACCACTGTCAATGAGCCATTCAACGCTTTCAGTCTCACACGTGGAATAAAGAGAAACATTGATGATTTCATTATTGTGCTCGAAGACAGGTTTGGTATCTATTTGAAGATTATTTACAGTCGCTTTGTGTAAAGGGTATTTCGATACCTCACGCGCACACACGCACAGAGTTTGACCGAATGTATTTGGAACTCGACGTATGTACAATGTGTAAGATAAAGATGACCTAATCTAGTAAAGTGGGATGGCTTATATACCAGCCACCCAAGTCCAACTGTATAGTACCTATATAAGGCAGTCCCAACTGCCTGCGTGTAACGCGCCGCCTGCCATAGTAGGAAGGACTGCCGTTGCACCCTTACACACGCCCCCTAGACGAAGTCCATGGGACGTAGTCGACAACAGGTGCGACTACTGTCCTTAGAATCGCGCCGGGCTGTGGTTGGCCGCGCCCCCTCTTCCCACCTCATTGCCCCATTCTCCTTCTTCCATCGCGATGTCCTCCGGTGCCTCCTGAGGTGCTTCATGAGGTATGGCGACTCCTGACGGGCGGTCCAACTCCATCGACGTTGCGGGTGGGGATCCTGGCGACGGGGGAGGGTTCCACCGGCAAATGGCATGACGCTCCCGATGTAGCCTTCCTTTGGGTGCTCGGAAGGGGGCCCACAAGGGTCGGTTTGTAGGAACAACCAGTTCCTTCTCCACCAGCGTCCTTGTGCCCTTCTTTTTATTGACCTCGGCTACCAGCTCACCCCAGTACTGAAGGGCCCGCGAGTTACATGGGCGACGCGATATCTCCCGTATCCTTTTTACCTCGTCAACTGAGGTGGGCTTTTGCCACGGGAATTGTGCTGTGGACCCCGCAATCACAAACTCGTTCATGTCGAGCCAGGACCTGTCCATGGCTCTAATGACGCCTGGGTCCGTAGGCACCAGTATTCGCTTTCTCTCCCACACGGGGGGAGAGGGGCCTTCCTGCGTACTTGCGTCTGACGTGGTGGAAGTGGCCTGGGCATCAACATTGTCGGTTGTGTCGGAGACGACCATTGAACTGGTTGCCCCCCCTCCCTTGCTGGGGTGCCCAGGGCGCAGCATACGTAGGCATCCCAGGAATCCCTAACGGATATGCCTCGAGTTCGGCCATCGTCCACTTGTAGCCAGTGATAGGGTTGAGTCCCCCACCGTAGCGTGGTGCCACCACCGGGAATTGAGAGAAAAGGTCTATTAAGACCTTGTAGACGACGCAATACCTTCCCGGGGCTTGTTCGCGCAACGGTATCACGGTACCAGACGCGTCTCGCTCCGGCAGGTAGTGACTATATTGATGCGAGCGTAAGCTGCCAGAAATAGGGTAAAGATGAAAAGGGTATAGAGGGTGCTGAGAGAGGTAAAGAGATATATGAGTTTTTTTTTTTTTGACAATAATTGATCATATAGTCTATTTAATAAATTAGTAATGTTAAACTTAATACTTTACAGTACTTACATTTACATCCTATCAAGAAATGTTCTATTTCTTAAAAAATTAAAATATACTTTTTATAAAAATAAAAAGTATAAATTAATGATAGTATCTAGGGGATAGTTTTGTGCATTTATTCCTTCAGCACTTATCTAATATGTTTGTGGCTACCCAACTATGCCTTATTTTAATTTATAACTCTTTTTCTACCCACCCCTGCCCTTAGGAAAAGGATAGGGATATAAATAAAAAAAGGTTATTTCATTATTTCAACGATTGGTACACTATAGAAACACAGCCTATTGATCCTTTCGTACTAGAAGCGGCGGCCAGTACGCCATTGGCCGGTCGTGCGGCAGTCAGGATAGGTGCATTCCACACCTGTGGGGAAACCTCGTCCGCAATCCGACTGCTCAGTGGTGTGGCGACGTTGCCTCCTGGTGCCCATGGCGACCCTCCTGCCTCATTCCAAACAGCCAGTCGTTCTTGTAACGGGCGCGCCACGTCACGTTCCTTCCCCTTTTGCTGGGGTAGGGGGCAACATGCTGCGCAACGATTCAGACACTGTCCGCGACACCCAACGCCTGCCACTAGCTAGAGCCCGTTTTCGACGAGCTTTGCGTTCAGCCTGTAACAGTTAAGGTTACACTCACCAGATAGTTGTTAAACTTGAAGGGGAGATAGTGAGATAGAGAGTAGAGTGTTGGTGAGAGTGAGTACTGGGGAGTACGAAGTAGTCCTTGATCAACAGAGTGGATAAGACTGAGGGGATAT
>JABYQR010000498.1:0-26587 GCA_022592445.1 Cytidiella melzeri | reverse complement strand
CAGCTATGATTGATAGTGGAGCCTCGACACTATTCATTCATAAACGGTTTGTTCGAGAGCATCGTATTAGGACCCAAAAGTTGAAACAACCCATTCCGGTGTACAACATAGACGGGACCCCAAATCGAGATGGGGCTATTGATGAGGTTGCCATTCTCAATATGAGGATAGGAGACCACAAGGAAAGGACCATTTTCACGGTCACTGATATTGGGCCAGAAGACGTGATCATAGGAATTGATTGGTTGCGGTATCACAACCCCACCATTGATTGGTACGAAGGTATCATCAGGATGGATGGATGTCCTGATGCATGTAAACCCAGAGAAAGGGTTGAGGAAGCGAAGGAGGTTGCAGCTAAGAGAACAGCTGAGCCTAAACGGAAGAAGAGGACCTCGGGATTACGGAAAGTTGTGGAACAACTTCCGTACTTGCCGGTGGATACGGAGGAAACCGAAGAAGACCTCGAAGAGACCACGGAAGGTTCAGGAAGTTTGAATGAGGCCGAATTGCCAAAGTTACAGGCACAGGCCACTACTCAGCTCGGTGGAAAAGGAACTCCCCGACGCATTGTACGCACACGTCCGACACCCATGGTACAAGAAGGCGAACGTTTGTTCACTCTAGCAGGGTATACGTATTCTAGTGAACTAGCGGAGGTTGAGAACCGGGTGAAACCGGTTAAAACCTTTGAGGAGATGGTGCCTGAGCAATATCGACGACATGCTCACATTTTCTCTGAAACGGAATCTCAACGACTTCCAGAACACAAGTCGTACAACCATGCAATTGAGTTGATTCCGGAAGCAAAAGGATTCCACGCAAAGGTTTACCCGCTATCACACCCTGAGCAAGAAGAGCTTGATAAGTTTATCCGAGAAAATCTAGAGAAAGGGTACATTCGACCGTCGAAGTCCCCAATGGTGTCACCCTTCTTCTTTGTCAAGAAAAAGGATGGGAAGTTACGCCCAGTTCAGGACTATCGAAAGTTGAACGAGGTCACCATCAAGAACAGATATCCATTACCATTGATTTCTGAACTCATGGATAGGCTAAGAGGGGCTAAGTTCTTCACTAAGCTGGACGTCAGATGGGGATACAATAATGTCCGCATCAAGGAAGGCGATGAACACAAAGCTGCATTTGTCACCAACCGAGGACTGTTTGAACCCACGGTCATGTTCTTTGGTCTTACCAATTCCCCGGCCACATTCCAGAACATGATGAACGACATCTTTGCTGATCTTATTGCTGAAGGCAAGGTCACCGTCTACCTAGATGATATCCTCATCTATTCCAAGGAGATCTCCGAGCACCGCGAGGTGGTACATGAAGTTCTGAGACGGCTCAGACAACATGATCTGTTTCTTAAACCGGAGAAATGCGAATTTGAGCGTTCAGAGACAGAATATCTTGGCGTTATCATTGGTCACAATCAGTTACGCATGGACCCTGTCAAAGTAAAGGCAGTGGCTGAGTGGCCTGTACCGCAGAATGTATCCGATATTCGCCGATTCCGTGGGTTTGCAAACTTCTACCGGAGATTCATTAAAGACTTTGGAAAGATATGTAAGCCCTTAGACCGTCTCACGGGCAAGGTTCCTTGGAAATGGGGCCCTGAAGAACAGTCGGCGTTTGATGAACTCCGCCGACGATTTGTGGAAGCGCCGGTGTTGGCAATGTGGAGTTTTGATAGACCCACACGTTTGGAAACGGATGCATCCGGGTATGCAATGGGAGGGGTATTGGAACAACAAGCCAAAGACGGCACGTGGCATCCAGTAGCCTACCGGTCTGAAGGCATGACTGAGACTGAACGAAACTATGAGATCTACGACCGAGAACTCATGGCAATTGTACGAGCCCTTGAAGACTGGCGTCATTACTTGGAAGGGCTACCAGAGAAATTCCCTATCTTCTCTGACCACAAGAACCTCGAGTACTGGAAGACAGCTCGTAACTTGACACGCCGTCAAGCACGTTGGTCATTATTTCTCTCACGTCTCAACTTTGAGATCATCCCAAAACCCGGGAAATCTATGGGAAAGTCGGATTCCATGTCACGATTGGGTCAACACAGAGGTCAAAGATGAAGAAGACAATCTGTCACAAGTAGTCTTAGCGCCTGAGGTTTTCCGAGCTGCTGCTTCTCAACGTGGGCAAGCTAGTGTACAACCAGACAGAGACTTGTTGAAACGTATCCGTGAATGTTCTCTTCGAGAGACCGAGGTGGCAGAAGCACTTGCCAAAGTCAAGAAACTCGGACCTCGTCTTCTTAGCCGCGGACTCGAAGAGTGGAACGTGGAGAATGGACTGTTGTTGTTCCGGGGAAAAGTTTACGTCCCTAAAGATGACGAGATCTGAAAGGAACTAGTTTGGAGACACCATGACTTACCTGCTGCCGGACATCCGGGCAGGTACAAAACACTGGAGTTACTATCTCGGAACTACTGGTGGCCCAGCATGACACGCTTTGTCAATGACTATGTAGACACGTGTGACACCTGTCAAAGAACCAAGACATACCCCGCCCCACCACGTGGTCCACTCAATCCACTAGATCCGCCCAATGCTCCATGGGAAAGCGTTACCACGGACTTCATTGTCAAATTACCGCCATGTAAAGGATACGATTCTATCACAGTCGTAGTTGATCGGACAACAGCGCAGGTGCATTGCTATCCATCACGAGAAAGCATGAAAACTCCCGAACACGTGCAGGACTATATCGCAAATGTGTTTCGACTCCATGGGGTACCTCGCCAGATGATCTCAGACCGCGGATTGGTATTCACGTCCAAGTTTCTCCGTGCTATCTACGATGCACTCGGAGTAAAGTCGTCTATGTCCACTGCGTACCATCCTCAGACAGATGGTAAAACCGAACGTATGAATCAAGAAATAGAACAGTATCTCCGAGTGTTCTGCTCCTTCAGACAGGATGACTGGGTAGACTGGTTGCCAATTGCGGAGTTTGCGCTTAATAGCCGCGTACACTCGTCCACCGGGAAGGCTCCCTTCGAACTGATCTATGGGTATCTACCGGAGTTCCAGGTGCCTTTGAATCCAGTATCAAACGTTCCCGCAGCAGACGAACGCCTTCGAGCACTCCGAGAAGCCCAAGAAGACGCCAAAGCTGCACTACAGCTCACGGCGGAACGCATGAAACGATTCTACGATCACGGAGTTACAAAGGCCCCGCAGTTTAAAGTTGGTGACAAGGTTTATGTGGAACGCGAGAAGCATCCAAAGGAACAGCCGGTGGCAAAACTAGCACCAAAACGAGATGGTCCCTATGAGATCTTAGAAAAGATTGGGGATTTGAACTACCGGGTTAAGCTTACCATCCGGGACAAGCGCCACCCGGTGTTCCATGTGGATAGGTTGCGACCAGCCAAGACGGCAAGTTTGGTCCCTGATTGGGAATTTCCTGAACCTGAACCGATTGTGGTAGACGAAGAAGAGGAGTACGAGGTAGAACAGATTCTTGATTCAAGGATCTTCGGTCGAAAGAAGGAGTTTCAATACCATGTTAAGTGGAAAGGGTACCCAGAATCAGAAAATTCCTGGGAACCAGCAACCAACGTCACTCATGCCGATGAAGCTGTAAAGGATTTCCACAGACGACACCCAGGAGCTCCACGGCCAATCGCTGCATCTCTATTCTTGGCAATGAACTTCCGACCAATCAACGAGAATTTTGAGAAATTACCTTCAGAAACTCTACGACGTGTATCCTTGTGGGAAGACAGAAAAGACTCAACTCCTGCCTTCCGGAGAAAAGGCCTTTAGGAGGGGGGTAATGTCACGAACATGCATACTTTTTCTTTTCTTTTCCTTTTATTTTCCTTATCTTATCTTATCAATGATACATGGCTACTGCATGTGATCAAAGTACATGTGACAGACTGGTCACATGATCATAGAAGGTGCTGGAACATTGTGGAACATTGTAGAACATCGCACCATAGCACACCATATGTTCCCACGGCAGTGTTAGGAGTACAGACCCGGTACCAGGGGTCCTTGTCTGAGATGTATATAAACCCACCCTGTAGCTCCCTAAAGACCTCAGATTCTACCTCCTGGTCTTTAGGTGACGTTCACCTTGTACTAGTTTCATCACTATACTAATATATCCTGGTCTTTAGCTCATCGTTAGCTGCTCCCTCGTCGTTGTCTCTCCATCATCATCATCATTTTCCTTGTCGTCATCGTCCACGCGAGTCCGCTCGTCGTTCCTCCATCCCCGTCGTCACTTCCTCGCTCTTCATAGAGTTTAGTTGTGTTCTTGACAACATGTCACCGGGAGGTCCCACCACAATCTATTGCAACAACCATGATGCCATCTTTTTCACAAAGAATCCACAGATCGAAGCTCATTCAAAGCACATTGGTATTTGTTATCACTATGTCCACAAGTTTGTCAATGGCAACAAAAGAGCAGAACTTTATGCTATCCCAACTGAAGACCAAGTGGCTGATATTATGACCAAGTCATTGGCATTTCAGAAACAGTCTACATTCAGTGGGAGTCTTGAACTAGTAAACTTCACCACACCCTAATGAGATGCTTTCATTCAAAGTAGCTCAAAGCAAAATGATGTTGGCATCAAGTAGGAGTGTCAAAGTGAGATTGTATTGCTAGTCATCAGAGATCAGATCTATTGACAATGTAGATTAGATATGTAGATACATAAGATAAGATCAGATAGTACATAGCATGTGATTCCATCATCATTATGGCCACACACAATGCAATACTTGCACCTTATTGCATTGTGTTCCAGTAGTTTCCATGACTGGATAGCAGAAGTCCCATGAGGCTTCTCCATGACTCATATTTCATATCCCACATGTATTGAGCTTACTAAAGCCTCAGACCATTCAGTTATGTAGAATGTTCAGTTGTTGCTTACATTCTCTATACAGTAGTATTAGCAAGCAGGACTGTGCATTACCAATCCTTACTCATATGACATTACTGTAGCATCAGTAATGTAGTTGCAGACATGTATATATACCACTCCTAGAGAGCAGAGAAAGAACAAGACACTTACTCCTAGAGTTAGTTGACCTTCCAAGTCATTCACTGCACTTGTAACTTTCAAACACCATTCAATAACAGGTATAGTCCTGTAATGTATTGTATTGTAATGTATTGTATTCATTGTTACTTGTATACTTAAAATGTTCCACACAAGAGAGTCATTAATGGGTATTTGATGATATTTTGAGATTATTCCCAATACCATGCTAGTGGGAGAGGGTCTTAGAGTCTGAGGTTCTGTTTTGGTAGAGGGGGCTCCCCGCAAAAATTGCAAAAGTCTCACGTGACATTATGTAACTGTGTGATTGCACAATTTTCATCAATGCTCAACATGTAGAAAGGTGGCCAGGCCACAGCAGGAACAACCTTTTGGAGGCCTTGTGCAAGCGTATGTGGAAGATATCTCTGTTGCAGCATAAGACAGGTAACTATTTGTTTTATTCCAAAAAGTGATGGCGGCAGCTGTCGTGAACGGTCTTCACACCCTATTATTTTTCTTTACTTCTTTGATTACCTTGATAACCAGTTATCTTCTTTACAATTGCCTTGACGATCCAACTCGTCTTTCCTCCATCATTCCCTGATCCACATCGTCTCCGTTCAACACGGACTATTATGTCACCAGTTGCCTTCTGATGTCCATTCAAATCTCGGACCTAACTCCAATTGGTTACCATTGCCTTGGTTCAACCCTCGGCCTTTCCATACCTCCGTTACCACTCCGTTGGGTCCAACCCCGTCTATCCCCTGTTTCGGATCCAACTCCGTCTATCCCCTGTTTTGGGTTTAACCCCTTCTCTATTGATCTCTGCCTCATGTTTCACCTTTCTATTGTTCCTTGTTTCCGCACCTTGACGGTCTTTTCTCTCATTGGCTTTCCAGAGCAGTGGCTGTTCTCTGTGTATTGTTCTTCCTTTCTGTTCCTCTGATTCGCTACCACTACCTCGGACTGGTCCAAAATAATGGCTTTTCAGCTCCGGCTCACGGACTAGTAATTACCGGACTCTCTTTTGTTTTCCGTATATGGTCGCTCTATTGTTCTTTCATCACGCAGACACATCTGTATCACAGACATTCCTTTTTGGGTCGCCTGAGGGCTCTGTCTTATATACCTTCGCCCCCGCTCCTGACACTCCATCGTGCTCTTTCTCTTTCGCACCTGGAGTGAGTATTCTTTGTTGTCCCTCACATATGCAATATGCTCACAGCCTGTACCTGTAGTTAACTCGCTTCACTCGTGTGTCTTAGGTACAGTCATTATGCCATCGTGCTCTTTCTCTTTCGCACCTGGATTAACTCGCTTCACTCGTGTGTCTTAGGTCCTTACGACGGCAAGTGGGATTACGACTGCGCATCCATCCCTGCCTCTAGACGTGTTGAATACATTCGACCGGCTTTACAAACGTAGTTAGGTCAACATGTATAAATAGCCGCTAGACATGGGGCTAGAACCTCAGTCTATCCACTTTGTATCAATATTCCTTCTATCGAACCATCATCTGTCTGCCACTGTGCTTGACAGCGACCGTGCGGCCTAGACCATCATCAGACCTTGAGTGTAGCTACACCAAGGGGTTCTGACCTGACAACTTGTCCTTTGACGATAGTCGGTCTCAACAGCGGCCAATGACCTAGTGATACTATTGTGGTAACTGATCAAGCTGCAACATAGTGTTAGCAAATTATATTCCCAATACCATGTAGTGAGGAGAGGGTGTTAGGGTCTGGGGTTCAAGTTTTGTAGAGAGTCCTCTGCCAAATTTTTCATGATCACGTGTAGCTTATGTAACCTCATACGTTGCGTGATTTGCACCTTACATAATCAGCTGACTCAATAACAATAGACTGTCACGGCAGAGTGTGCGCAGAGCAGAATTGGTGCAGGTGGGTTGGGTGCCGTCTAGGACTCTGATAGCCACACCGTTTTCCAGTTGCCTGCCTACTTTGTGTTCTCGTTCTTGAGTGTGCCGGGGGCCTGCGCCACTTGAGCCACTTCTGCTCTGCGCGCACCCATCTCTCGCAGTCTATTGTTAATGGGCTGGCTGTAACATTTGTGCATCATGTTTCACACTTCTGTCTATGGTCGCTGTCTTTCTCATGGATCCCGCTCATCCTACGTCTTTGGTTTCCCGGACCTTTTTGTCATGCACCACTGTTTGCCCTAGACCATAACTTGTGCCGCTGGTACTGGTGTCACCATCTCGTTTTGTTCTTGTCCTATTACTGTTCCTTCACAGCATGGCTTCCCCGAGGTTTGAACAAAGTGATGTCGCATACAGACACGTCGACCGAAGGATACACAATTTTTGACATGGCCAACGATCAGTCAGTGTCAATCCATTGCATGAGCACTTGCATTATCTGAGGCAGAGAGTTTGTAACCTCTTTTTCAAAAGTGCTTTTCTAGATAGAACACCTAAAACATAGTTAGGTGTGACCACAGTGCAACAATTCTGGCACCAAACATTTCCACGCCGTCTTTACAAATCCCCGAGCCACCTTTTCATCCAATTTCAACAAGTCATCGCGGTCAACATGAGAAGTGAGGATGAGATACACCCGGTCGTGGACCCTTGCCATAGTGCAATTCACGACGAAAGGTTAGCAACCTCCCGTCCACATCACGTTTCTACGGCACACCCTGCACAGCGTTAATGGTCTTTTTTCTTCTCCGTGCGACGTGCGTCAATGTTGAAATGCCCTTCTTAGATCTAGATAAACAGGGATCTCTTGGCGCTAGTCATTTGGCTGCATGTAACTAGCTCCCTCTGACAGTTCTTAAGTGCAATGGCTGTGGTATCGGGTGTAGCTGCACAGCACCGCTACAGTACATTATTGCACAATAATGGTATTTTTGCAGAGCATTAGTACAAATTGTGTAAACCGCATCACGTGATAGTAGACAATGACGTCGTCGGGGTCGCGACTAATGGAAATTATGAGACCGCACTCAGTGTTGTACTCACCATTGACACTCTGACCTCCTCGTAGAATTCGCGAGGGTTGATACGTGTTCAATCAAACTCGCGGGTCTTTGCAAGGGGTATATGGGTCGACACTGGCCTTTGCTGCGCGTCCGACTCCAAAGTCCAGCGGCGAAAGCAACACGTTGGAGAGTTGGACCCGCATCCTTACTACGTGATGGTTGCGGCGGTCTCGTCTTGAAACGGAGGTTGTTCTGGAGGAGCGGTTTCAAGGAAACCTACGCGACTGCTAGACAGAGACATGGTTTGTCCTCTGGTCGTGCTAAGAGAAGTCTGCTGAACAGTTTGTGATGATCAATCCCTGCAGCTCACCGAGGTCGGAACATCGTACTCGCTCTCAGCGGTGTGGCCATATTGGTTCTGGCTGGTGCTGGAACGTATGTAGCTCTGACGGAGGAACCAGAAGCAGCAGAGGAGGGGCATGCGGATGAAGACACTGGTGGGCTGGCCAGCTATGCAAGTCACTTGTGTTCATCGTGACAACCAAGCTGACAATGAGAGCCAGATTTTCCCGACGTCTGATGAGAATTTGAGTGTCACCACTCAACACGAAGTACGATACAATATCACACATTCAACATGCTATATTTCTAACTCACCTTTGTCTCTTAGAAGGTACATACCGTGCACGACGAGCTCAAAAAAACACATTGTAACACACTGTTTGCGTTTGGCTCAGGACATTACAACCTCTTCATCATGGCACGGCCTCGACGTGCTCAAATCCTCCGTCTCCGCCGCCGCCGTAGCATCCGCCATGGCCACCTGGTCCTGGCCCAAGACGCTCTCTGTCGATCTCTCATGGCTCCAAACCCGCCTGAACATGCTCTTTCTCGAACTGAGCCTCGGCCCTGGCTCGCTCTACTCTGAGATTGTCGACCAGCCGCCCGATCCGGGTGTCTATCCAGAGATCGAGTGGGACGCGACCGTCCGGTTGGGCGTGGAGTTGTGTATACCGGAGAGGGCATTTCTTGGTGAGAGGAAACGGGCGATGAGGGTGCCGTTTGCGCGATTGATGGGCGTCGATGCGGAAGAGGTGGACGAGCGTGACTTGCCGGTGGTGGCTATCGCAGGTTCTGGGGGCGGTGAGTTTGCCCGAAATATCTCGCCTTGTTTCCGCTGAGATGGGGTGGATGTTGAGGTTATCGTGCGATGTTGATGACAGCGGGTTCGTTGGTTGGAGCGCAGGTAACGGGAATCTTGCCCTGTGTGACGTATACCGCAGGTGTGTCTGGTAAGAGCGTCAACCACCCTGTTGTTCTCTCCCTGGTTTTGACGGCGAGCTCATCGTAGGAAGCTGCTGGGCGCTGGGGGTCATGCACTCTGGGATCGCTGGGTCCACTCTTCCCGGGGACGTTGGCCAGCATCTAAAGGAGCGAATCCAGGTCAGTTATCTCGAGATGGGGACGCTGGATGCGCTCGTGAGCCCTCCTACGAATAAAGTGAAGACAGCTCTGCCCCTCTCGACCGTATAGTGCTCATGACGACCCAGTATCTATTGGTAGGTATCCCTTGAAATTGCCGTTGTCTAGGCATTTTGGGGTTGATCCTCTCGTTTCCCAGGCAAGTTTGTTGCGGAAGGCGGCTGGACCGTGTGGGACTATCTCGCTGGTGGACATTTACGGCACGCTGCTTGGGTCCAGGCTGTTCGTGCCGTCAAGCTACGACGTGCTCGATCCGCAGCATCTGTCGTTGCACATGATGCGCCGAAATATCGACAAGGGCCAACTTCCTATGCCGATTTTTACGGCTATCCAGCACAGTGAGCTGAGACTCTGTCCGTGCATTTGCTTGTGTATTCACCGCGCAGCTTTTCCGCCGGTGGCGATCCAGGCGATGCGTGAACTGCAGGCCGAGGAAGACTCGGGCGTGGGAGCGAGGGGAATGACGGTGCTGGAGGAAGCCAAGCATCTGCTGAAAGAAGCATCGTCGCAGTACCTCTGGTACGAATTTACACCGTACGAGGTGGGATGCGATGAGATCGGCGGTGAGTTGAGAAATACCGTTGGACGAAAGTTGATTGATGTGGCGTGTGTAGCTTTTGTTCCGTCATGGGGCTTTGGCAGACGCTTCCTGAACGGGCAGAACATCGAACGACGGGTAAGGCCAGCAGTCATTCGAAGATGACGTTATTGATGACGTACGACACTGGCAGCCAGAGATTGGGTTCACCATCCTTGCTGGGTACGCAATTAATCCCTGATTTCTCTGACAACCTCACCATTCTTCTAGCATCTTTGGCTCAGCGTTTTGTGCTTCTATCAAGGTGAGAAGAACAAAGGTATTCTCGCGGGCTAATAAGATAAACTCTGCAATACAGCTCTATTTCCAGGAGATACGTCCGACCCTCGAGTTCCTGCCCGCCCAGCTCTACAATTGGCTTTCGGAGATCATCACTGAAAACGATGAAGATTGGGGGCTCATCCATCCCGTTCTGCCAGACAAAGTCAGTTGCTCTCTCTCTCAATGGTAATATAACGGCGAAATAACTCGTTCCATACAGATCCCGAATTTTCTCAAAGGTCTTGATGGACAGTTGCGGTTTGGCAGCCCGCCTGGGTTGACTGATCGAGAGTATATGACTTTCATGGTAAGTTGCGCCGTCGTGGTCAAAAAACCCGCCACGCTCCAGCCTTTTTCTTTGTCTTTTTTGACAGGACGCGGGTGGTACGTAGCCACCACAAACATTTTACATGACGGGCTTTCTCACAATCAAATCAGTCGAACTCAACATCCCGTATTACCCGCTACTACGCAGGAACGTAGATTGTATCATCGCGCTAGATGCTAGCTCGGATAGTCAGGTGAGTGAAACTTGCAGCCTTTTCTCGCGCTTATTCCACGCATCATCATCTTTCTCAATGTTCGCGTCTTATCCGTCGTGTGGTGCTCTTCTAGGACTTGTGGTTCACACGCGCAGAAGGTAATTTCACAAACTATTCCCATCATTTAGACATTTTGAGGAAAACAACCATGATGCACGTCTTCTTGTCCCACAGAGCTCGCCGCCAAGAGAGGACTTCGGACCTGGCCGAAAGGCGCTGGGTGGCCCGTGAAGCTCCTGGCGTCCTCTGAGGGTGAGGGCACAAAGGGAAAAATTGACTTGTCAGGCGACGATGACGTGCAAGCTCGGCAGGCCAGCCGCAAGATCGCAGAGACACAAGAGATCGCGCTCGCGGAGCAAACGGACAGACAAACCGACACGGAAACTCGCGAACTACCAGCTGAGCCAGGAGGGTCGATCGATAGCAGCGGCGGCGAGGACGGAGACGGTGGCAGTGCTGGTCAGTTTTCCCCGCGTCTCTGCGTTGTTCCGAGTTTTATCGGAGGGGGATGATTCAATTTTTACTTTTACAGAGCTTGAAGGAGTGTCGTCCCTGCAGACGTGCGAGGTCTGGATCGGGTCCTCCCAGCATGGCGAGTCCGATCCGTCGCGGCTGGACGACCTCGACGAGGACGCGTTGCTGAAGCGTGACGGGATCGGGATCGTGTATATCCCGCTCGCCGCAAACGAGGACAAGGTGCCTGGGTTTGATCCATTCTCGGTGTCGACCTGGAGACGGGAGTTGGGTGCGGAGGAGAGTCAAGGGTTGCTGGACGTGTCCGAGGTGATCATTGGTTTTTTCTTGTCAATAAGTGGAACAGCGTTCTTCTTCTTTGTCTTCACAGGCGAATTTTGGGAATAGTAGGACAAAGATTGTACGCCTGTTGCGTGCCATCTGGCTCCGCAAGAAGCGCGACAGGGAGAAGAAGGAGTGGGAGGATCGCGGTTTCGTGGCGCAGTTCCACCGTAACCTGCACGACGAGTTTTCATGAGCCGACCTAACAATGCTTCATTTTGTAGTTTGGTTTTGGAGAGAGCAGAGGAAAAAAGAAAGTCGATGTGCACAGTATTTTCAGACACACGCGAAGAGAACGCTTGCCATAGATAGATAGAATCAATTCGGGGGGGAAGTTGTTACAAGGGTGTGTGCGCAAAAAGGAAGAGGGCATGGGTTTACATGTACACGTGAACACTAGATATACCACTTATACACCGTCTATAGATACACAATCCTGCTGTCGGTTTTACATAGACAAGGAAAAAAGAGAGAGAGAAAATTTGTTTTCACCAACGCAAGCAAGGGGCCCCTCGCGCCTCTAGTCGCCGTCTAAAGTGGGGTGGCCACAGGAGCAAGGGGGTATGTTGGTTCGTGGCGGACCCCCCCACTTCGTGTGTGTGTTTGAGTGTGGTTGAGTGTTTGTTTTACTACTTTTTCGCATTTGGCTCCACCGACGCCAACACGTCTGCGAGCGGTTTTGCCATCTCCTCTGCGTTGCCTATCCATCGGATCGTCCTGTCTTGGACGGTGATGATGAAGACTGCACACACAAGAAAAAAAGGGGGGAGGGGAGGGGTTCATGGGTGAGTTTTGTTGGTTTCTGGGTGTGAGGGACGGAAAAGAGAGGTTGTTGGGACTTACCGAGCGGTATAGACGCGTTTTGACCTGGTTTGAACAGGGCTAAATACAAGGGGGAAAATTTGCGTTTCGCGTGAGCATTGAACAATAGCAAGACAAGGAGAGAGAGAGAAAGAGAGAGAGAGAGAGAGAGAGAGAGAGAGAGAGAGAACGTACCATTGAAAGCGACACGTTGGGAGTCTACGTATATCGGATACTCCATGTCGTTTCGGGCGTATATGAAGGCTTCGAGCGCGGAGACGTCCGTGTCCGCTCCGTTGAATATCCCTTCGTTGGCGAAGGAGATGATCTTTGTGTTGAGCTGGGTGGCGGCTATCTCTGTGAGGTGGGGAAAGACGTTGT
This sequence comes from Cytidiella melzeri, assembly GCA_022592445.1. Classification (NCBI taxonomy): domain Eukaryota; kingdom Fungi; phylum Basidiomycota; class Agaricomycetes; order Polyporales; family Irpicaceae; genus Cytidiella; species Cytidiella melzeri. The sequence continues at coordinate 13,751 of JABYQR010000498.1, read as the reverse complement.
GGCACGGCTTTGCAAGAAGAAGGAAAGAAGAAAAAACCAAGCAACGGCGTGAGGATTTTGAGCACAGGGATTAAACACGGGTTACGAGAACGAAACAAAAGGCGTGGGAACGTACCCTGCACCATCTAACAAATCCAATGAATCATCGTCAGCACAGTTCACGCACAAGGGAATACCCACGGAAAGAACAGACAAAAAAAACAAAATTGACGTACGATGCCCAGAACTCGATGATAAGCACCGTAGCATCACGCCAGTTGTCTTTACTGCCGCGGACGTGCACGAAGCCGTCGTCTTGATCCAGCCAGTCTAGGTCAACCTGTTTGCCCTGCAGGGGGCTGACCCATCCCGGACGCAAAAACGGCGGGGGTCCGCGCTTGAGCTGGCCCTCGATGACCGTCCACGACGGCATCAGCTTTTGTGCGCGGAGGCTGGAGAGTGTGGCGGGGTGGTGTCGGGTTTGGTAGGACGCTGAACGGCGGCGTGTGTGCGTATGTATGCATGTCCATTTTTAACCTCCAAATTCTGTTTTTGGCGCAAGTCATATAGCACGCACCGACTGCGGCCTGCCATTTCGCTGGAAGAAAGTCATTACGGGTAAATAGAAAAGGGGAACAATAAACGGACCTTGATCCCAGCGGTCTTCGTAGTTGTTTTGAAAGGCCTGCCAGAGGTTGCTCCGATAGTCGTTCCACGCAGCGACCTCTGCGGGGGATAGGTTGGGAGGTAGGTTTGTCATTGAGAGGCAGCGGGGAGAGACGGCGGTTGTGATACATCTACGGAGAACAGAAGTGTTTATATGGGAGGACCCGTCTTGCGATCGTTCCGGTACAGCGCAGTGAAACAAGACTTGTTGGTACTACTCACGCCTCTGATATGTCGAAACCTGCCTCGAGTGTTTTATTTTATTTTATACTTAATAATTGAGCCTCCGTGAGCCCGTGTGCCTGGCTCAGCATCAATGTCGTTATACACGGGTGTAATAATAACGTTGATCTACATCGAGGTCGCCCCCCAGGGCCAGAAAACGGGAACAGTTCTATCAAAAAGCATGAACAGCGAGTTTCGAAGAAAACGGAACGGCGTAGTCAGAAGAAGCGCAGTCAGAGACGCACCGCTTGTAATTATCCCATTTGGGGCCTGCAAACTTCTTGTCGCCATCTCTCTGTCACCGTGGGTGAGTATAGATGCCGCGCAATGGCACACACGCCAAATTGAACACAGCCAGGGCCGGACATGTGGACAAGGGACGTACCTCGAGGGGTGGTATTCCAGACACCTTTGTGAGCAAGAACCACGTCAGGACCGGCGACAGTCCCGCTAGAAGCCATGCAAGCCGTGGCGCATGTGGTGAGCTCAACGATGCCGTTGACAACCCCCACATCCCTATCCAAACGCCCACTTCGCCGACGTAACTGAAAATGACGGCAGTTAGTCTTTGCCCGATGAGGGTGAAAGGCACATGAGCGCCACAACGGCGTTGCTATCGATGTAGTCCCATGAGGTAGATGGACAGATGGAAGAGGAGTGGGGTGTATAGAGTTGAGTTACGATTGTGTTTGACGTACTTGGGGTGCCGGCTAATTCCCCACAGCCCACTCGAGATGAACTGCTCGTCGTGCTCCTTGTCGTTCTTCGCCCTTCGCCACGCAGACTTTTGGTGATCGGCCACTGCACAGAGCGAGTCAGGAAAATCCACGCAGACACGGCAAACTGCGAGTGATGATGCGCGGGTCCACCACACCGACCTCGAGGCAGACGAGAACTCACCCAGCTCAATCATCCACGATCCTGCGAACATGGCAGCCGCGACGTAATCGCGGACGCCCAACGGAGGATGTGCGGACACGTCCATTGCATTCACCTGCAATCCGTCCAGATCAGGTCTAATTGTCCAGAGAAACACGCTCACCATGTATACCGGCAATCCAACCACAAAAACCCAGGTGGCTACGCGCGGTCAGCTAGGATCCAAGACGCGCAAGGACGCTTCCAACACTCACCCTGAGCGAACCAGAAAAACGAAAAGGCGAGTGGCTGGTGCTTCACCTCATCGAAGCGAGAGTCGCCACCGGCCTTGATCGCCCTCTGTAAAATGTCAATCAGCTCTCATCTCCGTCTACGTACATAGCAGAGCGTGTGCACTGACGTTGACGAGGAAAAATCCGAGTCTCGCACTCCACATGGTCATCAGAGCGGTCAACAAGATCTGTCTAGGTGCGAATTCGGTTATGCTGGGGAGAACCGCGCCAGGGAGGTGTTGCCAGAACTTGGCTTTCAGGCTCGGGTAGTACAGAGACAAGAACGTTGTCGACAGGAAGCCCAGTCCTCCGCCTAGGTCATACCACAGCTCGTTGGCTTGTGGGACGAATATGGCTGCCAGAACTGCGTGCGAGTCTAGAGACCGGGGTGTGTAGGCATGGCATGGACTGACCTGTCTGCAGTCCGTATGCACTTGCGAGCGCAGGGAGGAGCTTTGGAAAAAACGGGGCCATCGTTGCAGGGGCAGAGACTGGTCGAAGTTGCAGCTCTGCGTCAAGAGGTGGTTGGGGCGATATGTTTTAAAGACATGTTCAGCTTGGGGACATCATGATGCATGATCCTACCCCGGCCTCCTTGCATCAAATCTCCCTCCCGACGCGTTTTGTCACACTTCACGTGCCGTGACATGCTGTTGACGTCACTCCTCTTGTCATCCTCTCCTCCCTTCGAATTCCTTCAATCCAAGCGAGCGAGTACAAGAAAGACCGCAGTGCACGCGTAAGTAGCCACAACCTCAGCTCAAGTACACGAGCTCATCATGTCCGACGACGACCAGCACATCAAAACCAACGTCCACCCAGATGCACCCATGCACAAGGGAGAGCACTTCACCATCCCACACCCGCCTCCTCAGGACCAGCAGCAGAACAAGAGCAAGCCTATCCCAGAGACGGGATGGAATGCACCTGTCCCGAGCAAGGACGGCGGTGCCGACGAACCCGACTTTATGAACAAACCTCCGTACACCTGGAAGAGCGAGGGCAACAAATTCGTGGCGGCATACACCACGTGAGTTCATCGAGAACAATAAACATACGGTAGCACCATGCTGACACGTCTGTCTCACGCCTGAACACCGCGTTTAAAGGCAATGCTGGTGCGGCAACGTCGCCTTCGAGTTCCACGGCAGCCCACTCGACGCAAAGCACTGTCATTGTCGACAATGCCAGGCCCTGCACGGTGCTCCATTCCAATGGGCGGTCATCTTTCCCAAGGTTTGTGCACATATACACCCTCGCGAGTTCCTCGCTTGAAAATTCACATTTCACAACCTCCAGACGTCTGTCAGACTGATTAAGAACAAAGACGACAGTTTACATTTCTTCAGCACGGAGAAGAAGCAGGATGTGCATTATGTTCCATGCAAGGTATCCTGCGACCAATGCCGCTCCCCGCTCTTTGACGAAGGACGCAACACCGTGCTCGCCTACCCCGGCTCGTTCAAGTTCAAAAACAAGAAAGTGCCCGCAGACTTTCAGCCCACGTCACACATATTCTACGGCCAGAGGTACTAGTACCCAGTCACATAGTGTCCCAAATCTGTATCACTCATGGTATGTGGTGATCAACCGCCGCAGGGTGATGGACGTACCCGACGGTATCCCAAAATGGTCTGGACACAAGGCCCAGAGCGAGCTGTTGCAGGAAATGTCGATGGACGAAGGGTACGTGATCATCACACACGCATTCCCGAGCTTTGGCGAGAACTGCAACGAAATTGATAGTTCTTCATAGCACGATGCCCAAGTACAAAGGCAAGAGGAAGAGAAGCTGTGAGGGTATCACTGGGGAGGGTTCGATACGTCGGTGTCATGCTGAATAGCTATCATTGACACTGGGAGAGGGCTCTGAGCTCAAGCTTAAAAGGCTGTTCAGTCACACACGGCACTTGCTGTAATGTACACCTCCCATGGCGCACATGAAGGAGTGTTCCACAAAATTGCACACACCAGGCAGCCTCGAGGCAAAAAAAAGACCGATCTTGATTATTGTTGAAGAACATAAATGGTATGCAGTGGGACCCGGGACGCCGGTGTGCGGGAGAGACCACCGTGACAAAGTACATAAACACTTTCAACAACAAAATGTCTAGACTGCGAGCTCCTTTCTCACACCGACGACCACCATCCTCTATAGTTCTCACTCTCCGGTAAATTCAACAATTCCAACTCACGGGCTTGAGAGCTTTCCGTCTTGCCTTGCTTCTTCTCCTAGTGACATTCAATTCAAAGTCCCTGTTGAAGAGATCTAGAAGAACAAAACACGCGTAGAACAAAATCAAAACACACGTACACTACTTGCGCTTCAATCTCAGAGGTCCTCACAACTACAAACCAACCGAACCACACACCAAAAGGAAAACACATAAAGCGCTAGTACGATAAGAAAAGTCTACAAATACAACAAAAAACAAACACACACACGCACATGTACACACACTTGCTCGAATTATAATCTCGAATAATGGTTAAAGGGCGGGGTAGCTGTAGAGCAAAACCACACAAAACAGGGAGTGAAGGGGGACCTTACTTATTAAACTAATATGCTCTGCGGAGCACCTACAACGACGACTACCCCATCCCCTTCCACCCCTTCTTCCTCGTCCGGCTCGCCCTCAGCATCCAAATCCTCCTCCCCCTCCGCATCAACATCCCCCTCCTCCACGTAGTCCTCCCCCTCCGCATCCAAGTCATCCTCGCCTTCCGCGTCCGCATCCGAGTCGTTGCCCGTCGCGGAGGACATTATCGTCTCATGGTTGTCGTTGTCGGTATTCGCATCTGCCACGCGATCCGGGGGTGGATCGAGCGCAACGATGGTGACAGCCAAGGGAGGAGACACCTTGTGCACGGTGGGGCCGCTCTGGTCGTCGGTCGCACACACGGTGTCATCGCTGTGACCGACACTATGGCGGCTCGTCAACCCGGTGAGTGGTGTATCCCTATCCTCGTCTTTCAGCTCCCTGTCTCGTTCCGGCTCGGGTTTCGTCACTTCAAGTCGCGCAGCTACTACATCCTCCCCCTCCCCTTCTTCATCTCCACCATTCCGACGGGAAGACGCAGGAGAGGGAGAATTAGGCGGTGGTGAAGACCGAGATTGGGGAGACGTCTCAGCGTCCTCAGGGACCAACCGTGAGAGCCTCCGCTGCGGCTTCGGCCTCCCCGTAGGCGTGACAAAGTTCCGTCCAGACGAACGACGCCTGGTGTCGGGCCTCCGCGGGGTAGGCATCGACGAGCCTTGAGAACGCGTGTGTCTCGCGGGAGGAGAACTAGACTCGACTCGTCTCCTCTTGCGCGAACTGCTCGACGCACGTGGAGACAGCGGGCGCTTCTCCTGCGCAGTGTTGGATCTCGAGCGCAACAGTCGTCTCGGTAGGTCGTCCTCCATCGCAAGCTTCGCTGCGAGTGCGGCGTCCCCGGCGAGCATCGCTTCGTCCTGCGGAGGGTTTGGCATTTTTACAGCAGAGCGTGTTCGGCGCAGACTCGTCGGCTGCTTTGGGATTACGACAGCCGAGAGATCCCCAGATGTCTGTCGGCGAGTAAGCCTTTTGGTGGGAGTCTCGTCGGTATTGGGCGACGGAGGCAAGACAACTGACGACGCCGGGGATACCATCGGTTTCCCTCGCGGCCTAAGCACCGGTAAGACATCCGAGGTAGACCTCCCGCCATCGTCGTCAAGGATTGCAGAAGCAGGAGAGTCCGTCCCACTATCTCCTACCACACTGGATCGGGTCGTCCCGAACCCAGGCGTCGTCGGCGTTACAGATTCCGTCGAAGAAGGTAACGTCTCTTCCAACAAGCCTTCTGATTTCAGCATCCTAGCCACTAGGAAGGGACTCCACTTCAGGTTCTCTGGTTTCAACGTCAGATACCCTTTGCTCTCCCACTTCTCGAGGTACTGAGCGACGAGATCGCGGTCCCAGGTTATCTCGTACGACGCGGGTGGGACGAACGGACCCTTGACCGAGTCATCGTCACGAGTGTTATTCCGATGCAACGCCTTCCTTGCGATACCACTTTTCCGGCCTTTGTTGGACCTGATCGATTGGCCGGGAAGAGGGCGCGGCGAAGCGGCGTTCTGGCGTATGTGTAACATGTTCTGTTGCACAAGCGTGTGATACGCGTCCTCGAGTGTCATTGACGTGGCTCTGCTGATGTCTGTATAGGCTCTGGGTGAGTACCATAAATTACGGTCCCATGTGGTCGTAGTACACTATACCTTCAAGTCTTGGGTTATCCGGTGCTGTACGTAGGTAGCGCATGAGAGAAAGCGTCCAATAGCTCTTATAACCGAGCGCACCAAGCGCTGACAAGGGCTTTTCAGGTGTACCAGCTCTCCGTTCCTTTTTGGACAAAAGATAACCTTACCAAACATGCGATCAGTGCCTGAGCTTGAGACAGTTTGGGATGCACTAACTGAAGTCTATGAGAAGCACACCCCAGCCCTGCCGTTGTCGTACTGGGAGCGTCATAATACAACTGAGATTGTAGTCCTTCGGACAGCGCTTCTCCTTACTGAAATAACCAACGAATCTTGCGCCTGTATCGTCAACGTCGGTAATAACGTAGAATAGAAAGGGTTCGACGTCGTAAAAAAGAGACTTGTGGTCGAGGAACATCTTGGAGAGGAGACACAGGTTTTGACAATAAATCTTGTTCTTCCGGCCGTCTACCTCGAAAATGGCAATCGAGCCGTCGCGGTAGATCTCGTCACCGGGAGGATGTCGCATCTTGCATTTGAGCTAAGAATGTGCAGGTGTGTCAGCAAAGGCGAGTATGCAGGAGAGAGTAAGGAGGGGGTGGACAAACCTTGTGCCGAGACGCGTTAAAGGCACTCTTCATATACTTGAGGCAAAACTCGCATATCCAGAGCTTTCCGTCCGGTAGTGACATGTATTCTTCAGGAAATGGGGCGTCGTACCAGGTCTGGATGTCAAAATCACCGAAACGAATCGAGCGTATGCGTTGACCAGCTGCAAAGTGGACTGATGCTGGAGCAGGCGTGGAGGGAGAAGGGGAAGTCGGAGCGGATGTCACCAAGGGCATATGTGTGCCCTGTTGTTGATACGCTGAGCGTAGGGGTCGAGTTGACGGCCCAGGTTCTCCAAGTGATTCGGTCGGTGGCGGCGGGGGCGGCAGCGGAGGAGGCGGCATAAGCTTGTCCTGTGTTTGCGGTACTGGCGGTGAGATACATGGTCATTGATATTAAATTGATTATACGCACCTCAGCAGTGATCCGACTATTGTCGAAGCGTAACTTGTCACTTGCACTGATACTTGTCTGTGCGACGTCTCGGTCTTCAGGCGAGAGAAAATCATCAAACATCCCCTTTGTGTCGTCTGTATCCTCTTCACGCTCCTTGCCCTTGCTTCTCGCAGGTAATTTGAGTCGGATCGGGGCAAGAGGTAGCTTTGGCGATGATATCCGTATACGGCGTCGTAGTAAGATTGCCGTTGTAGGAGAAGACGGCGGCTGTGTATGCGGTGCTGGGCTACTTCTGTTATGTTGTGGCTTGCGCCTTGCAGAAATCCTCGAGGGCCCAGTATTTGAGTCAACATCCATCTCTGCCTCTGACGCATCGCTGATGGGAGCTTTGCTCTTCCCTTTCCGTTTGTCGTTGATAGCAGAACGTGACGAGGACGCGACTGAAGACTCCCGAACTTGTTCTGTGGACGCCGCGCACGATGTTAAAAATTCTAGTGGTTCAAGCTCTGCGATGGGGCCGGCTTGAGGCATCTCTTTAATAGGAGGTTCGCACCTGAGACAGTACCGACCACCAGGAGGAGCCGTTGCAAAAGTTGTGTCAGGACAATCCGTGTGCCAATCTACAGAGAGTGAGCGGACATTGACTTGTCCTAGGGGCGTGGCACGTACCTCTGTCACAAAAATCACAGAGGAGAACACGATTCTGGGAAATCCGATCAGGGAGGTTATCACGTAACAACGATCTACTGAACGTACATCACCGTCTGTCTCACAGGTCTTACAAGCAGCGCACTGCTGCGCGGCTTGTTTTGGATGAGTAAGGTCGAGGGAAGATGGGTGCCCTGCGTTGAGGTGAGTAGCGGCACCGCGTACAAGTTGCACTTGCGCGGACCTCTCGATTCACAGTCGACGCAAGTTAGCAAGTTCTCAGATTCGTTTGTTCCAACCGTCTGCTCTCCTCTACACACACTGCATACGTTTTTGCGCAGGGTCTTGCGCTGCTTGCTGAGCTTGAGCTGCAGCGACGGTGGAGCTTGTAGCTGCAAGGAGGCCGGCGGGTCGGGATGCGCAAAGGGGTCTCCTTGATAGCCCTGGGGGTACTGGATGCAGTACTGAGGATAGTACTTCTTCTCAGAAACTGCTCGTGCTGCTATCTGCATATACCCAGTTAGTTTGCCGCATTTGACTGAACATACGCGACTCATTTAACCGCGTCTCGCGTCAGATCACGTCGCGTATTAAGTTCGCGTCCACGTCCACGACGCCCGGGGCTCTACAGCAACACTCACCGAGGGGGGTCCTACGTGCAATTGTCCTAGGAGCACTTTTGAGTTCAGAGGTTGGGCGAAGAGAGCTGGGTCAATGCGAACGGTGTCGTTGGGAAGAAAGTGGGTGGTACTCGGTTGTGGGCTGAGTTGATGTGTTGAAAGAGTTGGAGGAGTCGGACAACCTCTCATGTCACCCGTATGGATGACGAGCTGAAGGCGTTGAAGGGCTGTTCGTCGTCCAAGTCGACGACGGCGACCTGGGGTTCTGTTGTTTGTCCGACCAAACAATCCCAGTTTGGTAGTCGTTTTGTGCGTCTATCGGCTAAGCCGTCACACTGTGGTTACAACTGTAGGTTTGAAGTACATGACTTAAATATCACAGTATGGTCCATAGAACATCCTGCTAGTCTGCGCCTGCAATTGTCTATGATCAACGACGACGACGACTGTGCCAGCTTGTTCATCTCCAATATTCAGCTCGAGTACAACTGCCAATTCCCGTACCCGGGCAGTGCACTCAGGCTGGGCCCTGACAAAGCCGGGATTATGTCATTCCAGATAAGTACCTCGCCGTGCCAACAGCAACTTTGCTACTTATCGCTACTTAATGTAGGTACCTACATAGACTTATGCTTCGTTGCCTCTCATCGTGGCTGCCTCGCTCTCACTGAAGCCCACCATGCAAACTGGTGCGTTCACAAACCCTCTCCGCCTTGTGCCCCACGTAGTGAAATTCGAGGTCAACATAGACGAAAGCGGCGAGACATTCCACGTCCAGCAAGTGCCAAAACAAAGGAAAGGGTATTCAAGTTGTCGCCGCCCGCCCCATCAGGCTGCGGCGAGCTACTTTTGTCAGAGCCTCCTCTCTTCACTCTCCCTCCCTCCCCTAACAACTCCACCGTCCTCGGCGCCCTGGCCAAATGCACTCGAGCAGCAATGCCAGTTCTTTTTGCGCACCAACTCTTATCGGACACAGCTTCTCCCAGCCACCGCCATCTATGAGACAAACTTTCTCCTGCTTGGCCGGGGCATGCTTCAGGCCGAGCAAGACGCTGCAGGAATCTTCATCCTCGGCTCCCATCTCAACTCGGCATGCACTCCTAACCTCAGCAAGACCTAGGACGAACTCCGTTGTGTCATGGTCTTCGGCACGCTGCGAGACATAGCGGAGGGGGACAAGCTGTGCTTCAACTACTGCGACGTGCGAATCACAAGGGAACAGCGGCAGACAGAGCTTTCCGCAGACTTTGGCTTTTTGCGACACCTGTCGATTAAAGGAAATCGACTTGGGCTGAAAGCGACAGACGGCGGTGTTCGATTGCACGGCTTTCCGACGAAGCCGGTCGCTGCGGGAAGAAGCCCACATTAGGCATGCGAAAGGTGAGTCTCAACCATACCTCTTGTGCGGTCGTTTGCTGAGGTCATCACCCGCAAATAAACGTACCTTTGCGGATGCTGAAAGTAGAGTCGCTCGTATACTACGGAGCATCCTTCTACTACGACGTTTACCAATTCTGTGTGTATCGTTCCACAAAACTTGCCGGCGTTAGGCGGTGAAATAGAAAACGCTCCAGGTGTCCGACTTTCATACCGCGAAGAAATGGATTTGGCGCGCGTGGGAAGTGTCAAGCATTAAGTACATCTAGACAGGACAACCATGCAGCGCGCATTTTCAAGTTATACTGTGCAATATCACGTTATCATCAACTCGCTGCGACGTTGCCCAAGATGACCCTGACAGAACCTGACGCTGCACTCGCATAGAGCTGAGTTGACTCGTCAGGGAGACAGAGAAACAGGGAGACACGGCCGTAGAGCTCCCTGAGGCAGTTGCTAGGCTCCTGCTATATTCGGTCAATGATGGCGTGGGATGTCACTATGAGTGCGTTTTGCGGTCTGGTTTCTTTTCGCCGAGTGGGTGTAGGTCATTCTTCCGTTGAAGGCTAAGGTACGTAAGCATCTCTCATTTGTTCAGTCAACTCTCACTGGCAGGTTGTCATGTGCTCAGAGACATGGGTCCGCTTGGAACAGTCAATGACAAGGATCCAGATGGCCTACGAGCATTGTCAGCCTTGTCAAACAGATCTCTAATCTCAAGGGTGAGTCTGTTTTCCAGACGCAGAATGTTGCTATTATTATTCAGATCCTTTCCCACTTTGCATTCGTGTAAGTTGCTGCTCTGGTGCAGTAGCATTTTGCCACTCATCTTTGTCTCGTGTCTGAAAGCGTGCTATGTACTACGACTCACAAGCCAATATCTAGAAAGACGATGACTGGGCTACTGTCGATCAATAGCTTCAGGATGTTCGTAACTGTTGAAAGGCAACCCGCAGGAAATGGTATCAGCGTGAGTACAGCTTGGTTATGGCAATGCATGGCACTTTCTTATCTCCGTGCTACAGTGTTCAAAGAGAACCCTCAAGGACAATGTTCGCAAGTTCGGCAATCACTGCCCTCGATGACCTCAGCGCCACCATTTTACCACGGGCACAGCACGAGAACAAGGACACCATGATGGGCACTGTCACGGTTATTACTACAACGAGATGACAACCGAGCACTGAGTACTGAGCCGGGGGCGAGATCAGACCTATGGACACTTTCTCCTCAAATGTCTGACAACTCACTGAAGATTTCAGCACCAAAATCATCACGAGAGCGAGGTTATAGCTCTACTCTCCTAGTCCTGATATACGTAGCTTAAACCGTTGAACAACATTTCCGTTGCGCATTATCTCACCCTGCACGCGTACTCACATTGTGCATCGGAAGTGCAGATTATCAGCCATCAGCCCACTGCGCTGACATGCAGCTGATATCTGTATGAGGGATGATTCAAGCATCGGCCTTTGAGGCAACAGGAACAAACTTATTTTAATTTTGATGGGCCATGAGCTACACATAACAGAGGGTAGAGTGACAAAGGTCTTGAACAACAGGAAGTGGACAAGACACAGGTGAAGGAAGGTCTTACACACATGTCTAGGTGAAGCAACTGCCTTGTCATTTCATTTTCCTTTCTCAGGCCCCTCAGCTTTGAAGGAGTTGGAGATGTATGCTAGCCAACTTGAACCATCCTCAGGCTTAGGCTCAGGAGCGCCGTAATCGAAGAATTTCACTGGGGGATTTCCGCTATCTGCTAATGTGCCAGACTGCGGCAGCGGTTGAATTGGTTTTTGTGGGGGAGCCTCTTCATCACTGTCCGAGTCGTACGCAAAAATTCGACGGTGTAGTCGCAGCAGGTCAGCGGCATCATATGCACTGTATGAGTATGAAAGAAGGCAACTTTTGTCAGACACAGTTCATGTGCCATACAATACAAGTGTGAGTACTCACTGCTGCAACCTGTTGTAGTCAACAGTAGGAGTGACATCTGTGTTTTCACGTGTGCTCAGTCCCCCCCTCCCCCAGTTGTTGCCAGAGGAAGCTGCCGTATCCCTATGCGGGAGGGCAGACACGGTCACCGTAGCTAACATGCTGGTGACAATGGTGGCAAACAAAACAAAATTGGTTGAGTACCGCATGACAAGACAAGATATTGAAGGTCAAAAAAAGGGTTGAATGGAGTAAAGTAAGACAGATTGCTGTAGGAACAATTTAGTACAGTGACACAAGGTAGTAGGACCATAACAGAGAATGTACTTACCGACCAGCACTGAAGCAATATGAAAAGACCTGGAGGTCTTTGGGAACTGAAAGGTGTAGGCTCAAGGACAGTAGCAAGGTGTTTTATATATGTAACATATTTGATGTGGGAGTCTTGGCAACTGGACAATATTTCCTTTTCCAATGTGTTTCATCATCTCCTATCCTCTCCTCCCAACCAACAGTTGTCGAAACACTAACACAAGGGGGGTGGAGTGAAACAAAAGCAGACATCAGGCAACAGATGGTGAGGCATGACAACTGAAACTTCCATCTACTCTGCCTCAGAGAAATCTGTTTGTGGGCTGTACACTCAGTGCCAAGCAAGGAAATGGATAGGAGGTGCACATCATGAAAATTAGATCAGTTGAGCTTAGTGCTCTGCAAAAATACCATTATAATGCAATATAATCTCAGAATATCATTAAATACCCATTAAATACTCGCTTGTGGAATTTTTTTTAGAATACAATTACCATTAAATACAATACAATAGATTACAATACAATACAATGCTATTCCTGTATTTAATGGTATTCTAGAATATTATGCATGTGACAAGTTTTGAGCACATGCATGTATGTACAGCCTCTTTCCTACAATTTGTACTGTTCATGCACCCATACACAGTTTTTCAATGCTGCATAGCTACCTTGATCATTTGCACTGCCTTTATTTTGCACTGCTCATGTACTCATACACATTTGTTGATGTTTCAGCTATGTTTGTGTGATCCTTGTCTCTCCACTTATACAGACTGTTCCCTATGTTTTGCACTGCTCATGCATCTGTGTACAAGTTTTCATGTTGCGTAGCTACCTTGATCATCTGTACTGCCCCTGTTTTGCACTGCTCGTGGATTCATACATGTTTCATAGTGTTGCCACTATGTGTTCCAGCTATGTTTGTGTGATCTTTGTCTCTCCACTTATACAGACTGTTCCCTATGTTTTGCACTGCTCATGCATCTGTGTACAAGTTTTCATGTTGCGTAGCTACCTTGATCATCTGTACTGCCCCTGTTTTGCACTGCTCGTGGATTCATACATGTTTCATAGTGTTGCCACTATGTGTTCCAGCTATGTTTGTGTGATCTTTGTCTCTCCACTTATACAGACTGTTCCCTATGTTTTGCACTGCTCATGCATCTGTGTACAAGTTTTCATGTTGCGTAGCTACCTTGATCATCTGTACTGCCCCTGTTTTGCACTGCTCGTGGATTCATACATGTTTCATAGTGTTGCCACTATGTGTTCCAGCTATGTTTGTGTAATCTTTGTCTCTCCACTTATACAGACTGTTCCCTATGTTTTGCACTGCTCATGCACCTATGTACAATAAAAACCATCTCAGTAGTTGTTGTCTTGATGCACACTTTTCAGCTCCAAATCTGCAAAAGTCATTGTCCATGGCACTTGCAAAGCTTGATAAGCATATGCAGATTGCGTTGAAGAAAAAGTTCCCCCTTCTAGCTGCTGGTAAGTACATATACACTAGGCCATTCAGGCTGAATTGACATGACTCTGCAACCACACTCCTTCATCCGTCTATCCGGCTGAAGTATTTTGAGACAGCAGATTGGGATCAGGCAGT
>JABYQR010000497.1:0-26600 GCA_022592445.1 Cytidiella melzeri | reverse complement strand
GGCTCTTCCACTGCTACTGGCTTCATGGCCAACGTCACTGCCGCTGCTGACTCGGACAAAGAGGTCCTCGAGAACCCTCACCCAAGCGCATGGGTGAAGTCTCTTTCTAACTCGGACGTGACGATGCACGTAAGTACTCGTACCATTTCTTCTACTTTACTTCCACTGTTCGCAACTTCGTCATCTGACAAGTGTGTTCATGTCATTGATACTGGTGCTACTATACACTGTACACCATATCGTGACTTACTTTTCAATGTTCACTCTGTACCAACTATTTTACTTACTGTTGCCAACTCAGAGCAAATAAGTCTCAAACTCGCTGGCGACATGGTACTGGAGGTTGAACAAGAAAATGGTACACATAATCAACTTATGCTAAAGAATGTCTACTACAACTCACAACTACCCTTCACGCTTATCAGTGTTTCAAAATTGGACGCTGACTATCGCTTTACTTTCTTCTCAAATACTTGTACTATATATGACTCAAACGCGTCTTGTGTAGCTGTGATACGAAAAATACACGATTTGTATTCACTTAACTCTACTTGCGTGACTTCTTTAGCCAGCGTGCATAAGTCTGGTATAACGATGCTTGAACTTCATAAAAAACTCGGTCACATCAGTTATTTCCAGATAAATAAACTACTTGAAACGTCCAAGCTTATCATTACTACTCATATCACTGACTGCACAGAAACTCCGTGCGAGGACTGTATCTTGAATAATATTCATTTTACTCCAGTCCCCAAAGCTCGTACTTCTCCGTTGGCTACTTCCTTTGGTGATCACTTTCATATCGACATCTTTGGGCCACTACCCACTGCATCAATTACTGGTCATTATCTGTACTGGTTGACTATCGTCAACGACTCAACTCGATGGTTAACACTTGCGCCATTAAAAACAAAAGATGATGCCTTCACTCAATGGGTTATCTTCTCTACTGAGCTTCTTACGCAATACAATATTCGTGTTAAGATTCTTCAATCTGACAACGATGGCGTATTCACTGGTGCAAATATGACAAACTACTTGAAGTCACAAGGTACTATACCCCGGCTTACTGTGCACAATACTCCTGCACAAAATGGTGTTGCTGAGCGCACACACCAGACTATTATGAACTTGGTTTGTGTAAACATACACACAGCTGCTTTACCGAACCGGTTATGGTGGTACGCTGCGCTTCATGCAGTTTATCTCTATAATCGCACTCCTCGTGCTCCTCTTCAATATAAAACTCCTCACTTTAAACGCTATGGTACTGAAGCGAACCTTGATGCGCTTCAAAAGTTTGGTCAACCGTGTATCGTATACGACGAATACCAAACCAATAAACTCGCGCCAAAAGGCAAGCGCGCCGTTTGGATAGGCTTTGCTGAATATTCCAAAGGCCACTACGTTTACTTCGGAAGACGCGTAGGCGTCGAACGAAACTTGCAATTTGTTGACTCTACGGCACAAATTGAAGGGGAGAAAGAACCAAATATTGAACAACCTACTCTTGAAAAACAACTTCAACTCGAGGAGAATCCTCATGTTGAACCCATGGACATCGACGAGCCTGACCCTTCTGGTCCTAGGCGTACTACTAGAGAGCCTAAGCCTTCGCGCAAAGCTCGAGGCTTAAACTATGATGAAGTCGATACAAACATTGCCTTCTACTTGACTGAATTCAATGCATACTACGCTGAAGACGTCGGTGATCCAGTTACTTACAAAGACGTACTTAACCACCCACTCAAGATTGACTGGCTCAAGTCGATGAAAACCGAGGTTGATACCCTCGAACAACTTGGCACTTGGGAATACTGTATCCCGCCACCAAATGCGAACATCACTGGTTCGCGCTTTGTCTACAAAACAAAATACGAACATGGCAAAGTCACTAAACTTAAGTCAAGACTTGTTGCGCAAGGATACTCCCAGCGTGACGGCATTGATTACTACTCGAACGACTTATTCGCACCTGTTGCGCGTATGAGTTCACTACGATTTGTACTTACTCTCGCGGCTTCACTACACTTCGAGATTACTCAGCTCGATATCAAGTCCGCATACTTATACGGTAACATCCACGACGATGAAGACCTTTATCTTCGTCCACCTCCTGGTGACTTACTTCCGAACCTGCCACCTGGCTGGGTACTTAAACTTCGGAAAACTATCTACGGCCTTAAGCAAGCCGGACGTCGTTGGTACAAAGTACTATGCGACATACTCTTTGCACTTGGACTGAAGCGTTGTGAATTCGACAATGCAGTCTTCTACCTCTATCGAGATGATAAACTCATACTTCTACTTGCTGTCCATGTCGATGACATTACTCTCGGCACTATCACTACTACTGTTGCCGAAAAATTTGAGATTGCACTCAGACAACATGTCGAACTTACTAACGGTGGAACTATCCACTGGATGCTTGGCATGGAAATTGCTTATGATAAAGCCGCAGGCATTATCAAGCTTTGTCAAAGGGATTATATCCTGAACATACTTAAGCAATACAACTTTGACCACGAACATTCACGCCGTACACCAATGGTACACGAGCACAACTTAGCCCCCCGTGCTGTGACCAAACCACGTCAGGACGCTGACGCCATTACACATTACATGTCTCTTGTTGGTGGCTTACGCTACGTCGCCGACAGTACTCGACCAGACATTGCTTATTGCACTGGTCAACTAGCACGATACTTATCTGACCCTGCAAGGAACACTACGCTGCAGCTAAACAGTGTTACCTTTACCTCAAGGGAACGTGCGACTACTGGCTTGTCCTAGGAAACCAAGCCAACCCTACTTCTACGTCACTCGTAGGTTATGCCGACTCTGATGGTATGACTACGTACGGCAATAAACCAATAATGGGCTACACTTTCACATACAATGACTCGCTTATCTCTTGTTCAAGTAAGCGCGGTTCACTTGTAACTTTATTGGTCACCGAAGCCAAACTGTACGCACTCGCTCATGCGTCCACAGAGGCCATCTATTTGAAGAGCCTCATAGATGAAATACTTAACTGCACTATGGACCCTGTCAAGCTGTACACTGACAGTGCGTCAACTCTTGCGATTGTTTGTTCCCCCGAGGAACAACACTCTCAACGTACTAAACACTTTAACATCCGCAAGAACTTCATCAGCAATCATGTAACTAAAGGGTACATCACTGTGCACCACGTACCTTCTGCCGATCAACGTGCTGATACTCTTACTAAAGCACTACCTCTCGAAAAACTCAAGCACTTCAATGAACTACTTCATGTTCAGGCTTGAAGGGGAGTGTTTAACTATTCTGTCTTCGTACTTAGTGCGCGCTTAGCGCCGTAGTTACCATATATAAGACTTACTTTGATCAATGCACTGCTATCGCTTTTGATCCCCAACTCTCTGTGTGACCACCACCTCAGTCTTCTCTCTCAACGCTCTCAACTCAACTGATACCTTGTTAAAAGTACAAAACTGTGACCAGTTGGATCAAATCCATGGAGATCATGAGCAAATAGGCACCTTCTGAACCACCCTCACCCCCTACCAAGTTGACATTCTCCTCAAAACTCACATCCAAGCTCCACACGTCGATCAATTCCGATTTCCACATCCTTCTTCAGAATAATCATCCCTTCTCTATGTCTTTCCAAACTCCTTTTCTTTCATACCCCAACTTCTCTTTTGGACATGGCAGTGCCTTCATTCATTTTCTTTACAATTATGCTTGTCTTTCCACTTTCAACAACTCCCCTATTGCCAATGATGCACCTGGTAGTGCTGCACACTTCCCTAACCTTTTATTCTCGTCCATGGCAGTCATCATGGAGTTATTCTGACATGTCATGGAAGCGTATGAAGACAATGAGGTCTACACTATCCAGATCAACACAGGGGACTTCACGCGCAATCGTACGTATTGAAGCCCCAGATGTTGCAGGACCTTCTGCCGAATGGTGCATCTGCGGCTTGTTTGGGAGCACCCCAACCACAATGGCTTCATTGATCAATGGTTCAATATTCCCGACCCTATCAACCACACTCGCATGTTCATACCTTTGCCAATTGTTGATTACACTACCATGCCCGGAGATCAACCTGACTGGGCCAATGCTACCATTCAGAATAGCACCCAGACATTTCTCATGATTTTCTGTAGACAACTTCCCCGTCTTTGGCAGCTGAGCAGATGAACTGGACTGTGAAGGGCCATGGCTACGGGCAGTACAAGACCGAGGATTTACCCGTGCTAGAACAATCCCTACTCCACGCCTTCCACTCGAGATAGCTGCCACCAAACAAATGGTTCAACAGCTTGTCACCTCTCAGGACTAACGAGTACCGCGGTCTCACTTTGATCTCATCTTGTGGGAATGATTGTTACAGCTGGAGCAACTTCGAAGGAATTGGGATCTTTGTCTTCGCACTACAGTCATACAACGCGAAGCAGCATCTATCAATGCCCGAGCCAACACTCATTACTACCGAGTCCCACGTCCTCCTCTTGCTCGGTCCAATACAGAAAATGAGCCGCAGGTCGAATGCCCTTGTCAACAACGTCGCATGACTCCACCCACTCCCACGCCACCTCCGAGACCACCAGCTCCCACTCCTGCCAACACTCCATTGACCAGACGCAGGACAGTGCTTGCCCTTGTTGAAGATAATGACACCAAACCGGAGTCTCCTCCTTCACCCTTGACTCCACTCAGTGACAATGATGCAACACTTGCAAACAACAAGTCTTAAAGGAGAGGTAATGTTACGAACCGTCTTCACACTCTATTATTTTTCTTCACTTCTTTGATTATCCTGATAACTAGCTATCTTCTTTACACTTGCCTTGACGGTCCAACTCGTCCTTCCTCCATCATTCCCTGATCCACATCGCCTCCGTTCAACATGGACTATTATGTCATTAATTGTCTCCCTGTATCCCTTCAAAGCTAGGACCTCACTCCGATTGGTTACCATTGCCTTGGTTCAACACTCGGCCTTTCCATACCTCCGTTACCATTCCATTGGGTTCAACCCTGTCTATCCCCTGTTTCGGGTTCAACCCCTTCTCTATTGATCTTCGCCTCATGTCTCACCCTTCTATTGTCCCTTTTTTCCGCACCTTGACGGTCTTTTCTCCCATTGGCTTTCCAAAGCAGCTATTGTTCTCTGTGTATTGTTCTTCCTTTCTATTCCTCCGATTTTCTACCACTACTTCGGACTGGTCCAAAAGTAGTTAGGTCAATATGTACAAATAGCCACTAGACATGGGGCTAGAACCTCAGTCTATCCACTTCATATTAATATTCCTTCTATCGAACCATCCTCTGTCTGCCACTGTGTTTGACAGCGACCGCACGGCCTAGACCATCATTCGACCTTGTGTGTAGCTACACAAAGGGGTTCTGACTTGACAATAGTTGGTCTTAACACAATCCATAACACTATACTTGAGTACGAGCAACCATATATTTGTGTCATTCATTTTGACCATATTATTGCACTACACTTGAGTAACAGCAGACATACATTTGCGTTGTGTGGATGGTTATACATAGCATCGAAGTAGTATACCCAACAAACATGAAAAGCAGCCAGCATTACAATGTAACTGCTGTCAAAGAAGCATACATTGACCACATTCTACATAACATTGAAGATATATATTCTGTGCAGCTATAAGTGTAGGAATGGATATACATCAAGATTTCTTTGGAGTTTGTCATTGTTTTGTGTGCAACCCACATGAAAGAATTGGGAATGACCTCATTTGGGCAGACCTGCCCCTATGTATAGCAGTGTAGTTTGGGTATGTGCTAAGATGTCTTGCCCCGCCTTTTACATACCAGCCCATATATATAGCAGAGGGTGATTAGGCTACATAACACGATATTTGCATGTGTACCAATTACTCTGCTATGATATATTCGGTGTAAAATGCATTTGAACCAAGGTTCATTTTGCATTCATGGGAGCACAATATATGTGGGAGCTCCACAATTGGTTGTCATTGTTGTTTGTGCAACCCACATGAAAGCAATTGGGAATGTCCTCATTTAGGCGGACCTACTACATGTATAGAAGTGTCATTTGGGTGCAAGCATGCATAGCTCAAACATCTGTGATGTAAATGTTCCCCCACGTTCCATTTTCAGCGCTTTACTTCCCCGGCTTGCCCCAGAATGCGCCATGTTCATTTTGAAAACTGAAACGCAACATCTTCCCTCACTTCAGAACCAAAGCATGTCTCACGCAAGGAGGATTCCCACCCGCCGCTTTCCGAGGATCACTCCAGCCGATGTTCCTGCCTCACTAGAGCAATGGCACCTGCCAGGAAGTCAAGCAACCTTGGACTGGGGTGATCTTGCTCCAGATCCCCGAAGCTCTCACAGCTTTGAGAGCCTGTTTTCTGCAACTGTTCATAGCCCTTTGCTTTCCAGCCTGGGATCTTCTCAAACCACCTGCGCTGAGCAGAACAGTGCTTGCCAGTACCCTGCTGGCTACACTGATCATCTACACCACCACTTTGCTGACCACACCTACAATCTTCACCGTCTTGCCCACACCAACTACAGCCAGAATAATCAGCCTTCCAACCTAAGTGGGATCAGGTGTGGAGTTATGGTGTGTGCCAGTCCTACTTGTCAGGACTGGAAGAATCAAATGGTATCACCATGGAGAGTATATTGGGCCCCAAAGCGCATTGGGTGAGGAGCAACGGTGTTACTGGATGCATCTGGCAGGGGAGAGGAAGAGGTGGCGTACAAGATTGGAGGGAAATACTCAGAGGCAAGGTCATCAAGGTACTTGCCTACCAGTATACTCTTCATCCCTCATGGTTATGCTTGTCTTAGCTTTGTGGATAGCCTGGTCCGTAGAATACGCCGTAGCCAGCTTCTGGTTGGTAGCAGCTTTCTGTTCTTCTGACTTTGTCATATTTTTGTTAACAGACTTTGGCTCACTGCCCTTCATTTCTACGCTCTTTTATTGAAGAATCACTCTTTTCCATAGTATAACGGTAGCGGCTTTCTGTTCTTCTGACTTTGTTAACAGACTTTTGCTTACCGCCCTTCATTTCCATGCTCTTTTCTTGACAAACCACTTTTTTCTATAGTGACACGGAGACAAGGCTCGACGTGACAAACAGGGACACGAAGTGGATGATGACGAAGTGGTGGTGGTAGGTGTGAAGCTCAATACTCTCACCAGCTATAAACCTTATACAGATGTCTAGCCCAGTAAAGACCAAGAGGTCGAGATGGGGGCTAGGAGCGTACATGCAGCAGTATATATAGACTTCAGGGACCTGCGCACAGACCATGTTGAGGGCAGGCTTTGCAAGAAGCTGTGTGAACGAAGAACAAAAGAACTACCTAAAGGAGAACAATAGCTATTGTCTAGACCTTGCCAAGAAATCTACCCGTGGGAGAATCTATCTAAAAGGAGACCAACTATTGTATTCCATTCCCACACCTGTGAGAACATCCTTCCATAAAGAGAACAATAGGGAAAGAACAATAAGGAGCCCATGTGGATGGTATCTATGACGTCAAACCCTAGCTATGGGCTGAGCCATGTGTCTGTAGCCATGTGGTCTTACTTAAGCTAAGTCACATGCCAGTGTGACGTAGTAGCAAGTAATGTGACCGTGTGGAGCGTCTAAGCCACGTGATACGGGCGCTTAATAGACGTTCAAAGGAGTTTATGCAGGAAAGGTTGCAACTGAGCTGCAGCCCAGAGTTTTATAGATAAAAACAAGAGGTAAATTGCGAAAATTAAGGGCTAGTCAGGCCATCCATGACATATAGTATACTGGAATTTTCTACTCCTTGAAAATTATACAAATGTGTCTTTGTTTACTTGCTTAACAAGGTAAAGTTTGGTTCATAGTTATGCACACTGAGGGTAGGATAGTGTATATACAAATTGAGGAGTACATGTGAGAAAGTATACATACTGCCAGCAACATAAGCGAGGATCATTGTATTTTTCAAACATATACATACAGCAAAGCATGTATTGTATTGCTACGTGAGTACCAGTAATGTTACACATTTACATAGGGTGCATATAGGCTTAAGTGCTGCTTATTAGACACACAGGCCTAGAAAACATAATTGCAATTGTTCTTTACATGCAGCAGTAGCTTGCATGCATTACTGTCCATACATATTTGCATTTCTACCAAAGAAACCCGTGTCCAGATGCTTGCCAAAATCAGACAAGAATGGTGCAGCTCCAGGATGAATGCCCATACGCTCTGCCACCAGAAACCTGTGGTAGTGAGCATATGCAAGTCTGTCCTCCCCCCCCTTTCCAATCCTTCACTTCATGTTGCAAGGCATTGCCTGCAATAAAGCAAGCATCTCCAGGATGATATCACACACTTGCACCAATATCCGGTAGATCCAGCTTGCAGTCTTGATCTGTACCACAGCTGAATAGAAGATCATACCAGGCAGGGCGGCCAAGTCGGTCCCAATGAGAAGGAGTACCCCGGTTACCAATAACCGCTATACCAGAAAACACTGAGGACCAAAAGCCACTTTGACTATATGTTGCCTCAACTCCAACTCCATTGATTCCATTATGGACCATCTTCATCCCGGCCAGAAAATGAGTAGGAGCAGCCAGACAAGTTGCTGCATTGAGAACATATTCTGCTAGCCGTATGCGCCGGAACCATTTCCCTACATTTCTATTTGCAAGCATTGAGCTTTGATGAATAGGATAGCGTAGAGTCTTTGCTGCTGGTCAAAAAATGTCAGATTAACACAAAACAGGCATACCTCATGTCCCTGAGCAAACCAGCATACTGAGATATCTGTTACTCCAAGAAGGCCACCAGCAGGATGGTATAGATTTTTTCGAGATCTCCAAGTAGTTGATTTGTCCCTGATGTCTTTCTTTGCAATTTAGAGGAGATGTGTTTGCAGCCATTGTACATTGTCTTCTTGGATTTTTTGACATGAATGCACATTCTATGTTCAGATCAAGATGTATACATACTTTTCTTGATTGGAATAGTAAGCGCGGCAGCACCCAGACTAACACTTGTCCATGTTGATCAACAATTACAGATGGCTCATTCAAATCCCTCAGGTATGTTGATCCAAAATATTTCCGCAGTGTTTCAGTATCCCGCTTCTTCCCTTCAGATGAATCAACTTGGAAGGCCTTTGCTTTTGCTGACCAGGCTTCAAGACCCCAAGGAACACAAGCTGCAAATTGATGATGAGAGCATCTTCATGTCAGTGTTTCTTGATGCACGATGCACAGGGAAGATGTGAAGCAGCATTGATCATGCATAAGACACATGTGAGCAGATCATGCATTTGGCCAAACAACTTGCAAAGGACATGCTGAATGCATAGAAGTTGGCCTATATATTGCAGTCATGTGCACATGTTAGCAAGCCAGCAGCTGTGCCCATATATAGTCAGCAATTATGCATACTGTGTGCTATGTATAGTATGGCCAGATGTGAGAAGCGACAGCATCTATAACAGTGAAGTAGACATGGCAGCAAGCCAATTTTCAGCGTATATATAGCTGCTATAATCACATTACATGCATAATTTGAGGCCATAGATTTGTTAAGACCAAATATCGTCAAGGGACAAGTTGTCAGGTCAGAACCCCTTGGTGTAGCTACACTCAAGGTCTGATGATGGTCTAGGCCGCGCGGTTGCTGTCAAGCACAGTGGCAGACAGATGATGGTTTGATAGAAGGAATATTGATACAAAGTGGATAGACTGAGGTTCTAGCCCCATGTCTAACGGCTATTTATACATGTTGACCTAACTACTTTTGGACCAGTCCAAGGTAGTGGTAGCAAATCAGAGAAACAGAAAGGAAGAACAATACACAGAGAACAGCCACTACTCTGGAAAGCCAATGAGAGAAAAGACCGTCAAGGTGCGGAAACAAGGAACAATAGAAAGGGGAAACATGAGGCAGAGATCAATAGAGAAGGGGTTGAACCCGAAACAGGGGATAGACGGAGTTGGATCCAAAACAGGGGATAGGCGGGGTTGGACCCGATGAAGTGGTAACGGAGGTATGGAAAGGCCGAGGGTTGAACCAAAGCAATGGTAACCAATCGGAGTTAGGTCCGAGGTTTGAATGGACATCAGAAGGTAACTGATAACATAATAGTCCGTGTTGAACAAAGGCAATGTGGATCAGGGAATGATGGAGGAAAGACGAGTTGGATCGTCAAGGCAATTGTAAAGAAGATAACTGATTATCAAGGTAATACTAGGCTGTGAAGACCGTTTGTAACAAGATTGACTCGGATTTAGCAAGTGAAATACTATGTATAGATATCAAATGCATGTGGGAGATATCAATACACAGCACAGCAGATGCATGCTTGCAAATTGCATCTGCATGATTGAAGGCAAAATATTCTGCAAAAAGCACCCAAAGCCTGGCAAGTAGAAAGGTGAATTACAATTCCTGAAGAATGAAGAAGAATTGTTCCAGTGTGCTCCAGCACATTGATGCCTTTTCAGATGTGACCTTTTTGTCCCCCAAAGTGTGGGAATTTGATGGCAGAATACAGAAAGTAACAGTGTTAATAACAAAACAATGAATACAGCTGATGGCATCACACTGGCCTGGTTATCAGCCCTTTATAACTTTGTATCAGATCACTTTTGCAATCAAAATGCACTTTTTCATTTTTACAGACTAAAATTGGGTACCAATCTGTACATATAATACACCATTGGATAGCCCTATCTTGTGGCAACATCCTAGTACAAACATCCTGTCAAATGAAGTGGAATTGAGCAAGTTATGGTGAGTCCACTGAAAAAGGTCACTCAGACTCAGATTCAAACTCCACTCTTGCTATGATGTCAAATTCTGGTCATGTACATGTGCAGCAATCTACAGACATTGCTTGCTCTCTAAACAAGGAAAACAATTAGAACACATGCCACACATAGTATTGGCTCTGAGCAAGAGCTACCAGTACTGTGGAAGCTAACTACCAAATCTCAATCCCTACATTCTTGGACAATGTAAATTTGTGGCTGCATTAGTAGTGAATACTGTATCTGATTGTTTCACAAAGTTTCACAACTGTTAGTTGCTCTCTAAGCAGGAGTTACAATCAGAACACAGCCTGTGGCAGTTCCAATGGGGGTGAGGCAGTTCAGACATCAACAGTACATGGTTGCATCAGCAGCAAGCACTGCATTGGATTGTTGCACAAAGTTTTACAAGCAATATTTGCTCTCTATGGAGGAGGTAACATCAGAACATAGCCTGTGGCAGCTCTGATGGACGTGAGGCAATGCAGACATCAGCTAGACATGGTTTCATCAGCAGCCAGTGCTGCGTTCAATTGCTCCACAAAGTTTCACAACCACTACTTTGTGAGCAAGGATTCACAGCTGTAGCAGCTCCAATAGGGGTGAGGCAGTTCAGACATCAACAGCACATAGTTGCATTGGCAGCAGGCACTGCTTCCGATTGCTTCAACAAGTTTTACAACCATTAGTGGGAGTTACAGTTACAACACAGCCTGTGGCAGTTTCCATGGGGGTGAGGCAGTTCAGACATCAGCAAGATGTGGTTGCATTGAAAGCAAGCACTGCATCTGATTGTCCACATAGTTTCACACCCACTAGTTGCTCCCTGAGCAGGGGTTACAATCAGAACACAGCCTGTGGGGGTTTCAATGTGAACGACGCAGTTCAGACATCAACAGGACACATGTAACATGTTTGAGCAATTGATCTAATGAGACACCTTCAAGCTGTTCATTCTTGAACTAAGCAATTCACTAAAATCAGCAGTGAACACTGCCCAAGATTAATGACAAGATATATGAAGCCCCTTGCTACCATTGGTGACTACCTTTATCATTGTATGGCTCCTTTTCCCGCAACCAAACTCATCAATTGTAGTAAGATCACTTGATCCTAGATTAAGTGCCTATCATACATGTCACCAATAGCAAATGCCCGTAATACAGTCAATTTTTATGACCAGATGGCTTGGCAAGGTCCTTACCAGGAACAGAGTTGTTTACTGAGGTTCGTTTTGGAAACAAAGTCACAGGTGCAATTAACTATTTCATGCTATACAATATATTCAATTTGCTATCATTCACATAATCACTTGAAACCCTGCTCCTGCAGTTTACCAAATTGTATCTAGATTATTAAGCATGGTTCAGCACCATTAAGGAGAAGACGTGTTCCAAACGGTCTTTGTCTCCATGCTCTTCTCCACAAACTTGTTGTAATTCTGTACTCACACCCATTGTTGCACTTCAAACAATACAGCATAGTTTGTCTTCTTTCATGAACAATTGTGTGCTCCAGTGAAGACAAACCACCAAGTTACTATACATCACTCACTGAAGAAGTAATTCCCAACCAAGTTACTTGGTCAGGCTGCTACCAGCACCAAGTTTACTTACCACTCTGGCTCAAAAACTAATATTTCATTCAAATTTCAGGAATTGTACTTGCCGCTTGCCGGCCTTGCTAACGCTAGTTGAAATGCTTACATGGGTTGAGTATTGCACATGCCACTGTCAGAGCAACATTCTGAAGCTCCCATTCTTGAACATCACTGGCTGAGACATCAATATCCGCCCATTTCTTATAAAGCTTCTCTCGTTCATCCATCAAAACCTTGTATACCACATGTCGCTCCGGAGACTTCTTTGATTTCTGGGAAGGGAGCTGCCATTTGCCATTGGAGTAAAATGATGTATCAGACCGGAGAATTGCATCAAGTTGCTTCTGCATTTCATCCCGAAGATGGGCTAACCTGACCAAGATCACATTGGAAGCTGAAACAAATGCCAAGGAAGTTTGTAGCACGACATACTCAGTAATGGTAAGTTGATTCAAGCCGTCTTCATCAGCTGATTTGCAAGTCATCTGGAAGCAAGACACAGCACTGCAGAACAACACGCTTGAGGCAGTGTAAAATCTGTTTCTATAGCAGCCATTTTTTGAATTCATTTGTCTATTTATTTATTTATTCATTTGATAATGTTTCTTTGAATAAGTGGGCCAAATCCCGAAAGATTTATGAGGTATACAATTATAATGGAGGTCAGATCAGCAACCCGCATTGTGCTCTTGTCTTGGGTGCAATCATCATATCAATGAGCAATGAGATATATACCTGGCTATATCACATAAAAGCATGCAGTTGTAGATTACAAATGCTAGTAGCAACTTCACTAAGAATTTGGAATATATTGTTGACAATATTACATGGTTGCTTATATGGGAGTGCTATGAATAGTAGCAACTTCACAATGGGTTTTGTATTTATTGCTACTGATGTTACATGGTTGCTGATATGTAGATGCTATGAATACACAGATAAAATGCATGATAGCAGTCATGTATTTACATTGTTGCCAACACAGGTATGCTATGGGTACACACGTTGAATGCATGGCAGCTGTCATGCAGATTCTATAACTACTGTGAATAGATACTGAAGGTGCATGGCAGCTGTTATGCATATTATCCAGCTACATCACAGCACTGCTAATGTGAGCGTGCTATTGTAAATACAGTTGCATAATGCATGGGAGCCGCTGTGTATATACCAGACTAGCGCCACAAAGAACCAATACATGTAACTCAACTCCACATGCAAGCTAAACACATCTTTGATATATGCACATCATATACGCATTGTAAATATCAGTAGTGCTTTTGTATAATATTGTTGAGCACCCAGTAGCAAACTCATACATTGATTCAACTGGTGTATGAAGGCTGATGTTGGTGCTTGCATTCATATACCAACATTGCATGGCAGCAGTTTTACATATAACTACGATTTGCTGGTTAGCAAATGTTGTTATATTCCATGCTTTAACGTTGACCCAGTTGGGACAAAAACATTGTCGTACCTGCTGCAAAATTCTTGCGGAAGTCATGCAGAGTGCAACCAAGCAAATTAATTCATTAGTAATAGCAGTGATTGGTTACAATACGTATCAAACTGTGAAACGAGAGCGTATTCAGGAAGACCACAGCATTGGCAAATAGCAACAAAGATGAGACAGGAACAAAGCTGAGCATCAAGTCCTCCTGAAACGAAGCTGGATACCACCCTTTGTGCCCGAAGATCTCCAGAAAGTGTGACATGGATAGTCCAACAGAGACCGGATTTTTCCAACATTATCACAAGTTTATAGCATTAGGCACCTATTTAGAGCACTTATTTTCCGGCTAGGAGTGTTCCTGGACCTAACCCTAACCCAGGTCACGTCACATCCTGCCTTATTTATTAATAATCCAGACCCAAACCCTAGACTCAATCTGGAGCGGTTCCAGATCAACCTAGGCTATTGTTCTATTGTTCCCCTTCCATTGTTAGGGATTCCCCCAGTTTTTATCATCCTATTGTCTTCCGTCTATTGTCTTTTGTCTATTGTTAGGGATTCCCCAGGGATTCCCCCAGTTTCTATTGTTCTATTGTCTATTGTTCCAGTCCTATTGTTCTATGTACCCTGGTCCCTGATAGTTACCCTGGTGCTTGACATGTACCCTGGTCCGTTATTGTTCTATGATTACCTCAGTCCCACAGTTACTCCAGTCCCTAGTGTGGGAACTGGTGCACAGACCACCCAGACACAGTATATATAGTACCCCTTACCCTCCCTGGTTCTGCATCTTGACCTCTTCATCATTTGCACTGCCAGGTGAGTTACTCAATGTAACCTAGTATAAGTCTGATATTAACTTCGTCATTTGCACTGCCAGTATCCGGCCTCTGTGCCCACTTGCCTGCTTATCATCGACTTTGACCTTGTTGTCGTCGATGGAGATCTACTTCCACTTCCACTCCCCCTCCTCTCTACCCTTGGATAGGGTTTATCAGTATAGCAGCAGTCACTCCACAACATTAGGTCAAGATACCACACAGCTACTGGCACGACTGCCCTTAGCTTGGATCAAGCCCTCTTGTCCCTCCAGTCAAAAAAAAGTTTGTTTTCCCCTACGTTTGAGAGTAAGCCATTGCCGTCCGTCTTGACGTGCTTGATTGCTGACTTGTTCACTTTCCGTGGTTGATTCTTAGTGCCAAAAAAATCACACTCCCATTTTACTGCTCGCCCAGATCCTTTGCATAAGGATCTGAACCAAGCACGTCAAGAAGTCCAGATCCATTGCACCTTACCTCAGGCTGTTTTTGATCAACTTGATGCAGAGCATGCACGTGGAAAGAGTCACAAATACACGGAGAAGGAGCTTAAGGCTATTGCCTCTTACGTTGGTTGTTGTAAACCTAAAAGTTCCACCCTCACACACAGATTTCCCACAGCAGAGGAGTTTGAAAAACTCCGCGCCAAGTCCAAAGAGTTTGCCGCCAGTACTGCACGCGAACGAGCCCAGGCTTTAACAAGTCTCCCTAAGAAGCCTTTGTTAGCAGAACGCTTCCCAGCCTGGCCAGCTACCAGCCCTAGCGCGGCTCTCATTGCAGCAAAGCCAATCCTCATTGACTTTTGCAAGCACACCCTTGAAGATCTTCAAGGTATCTTTACTCCCAAGCTCACAGCCATGCTCAAACAACTGTCGATTCTCACCACCATCGACAAATACCACCAGCTTCACAACAACACAAAGCACCACTTTGAGCAGGAGAAACAGAAGCTAGAGAAGCTTCTTATTTGAATCAGCGGCTACAACTCGCGGGCAAATGGGCAAGTCGAGCGAGCTCACTATGACGTTTGTCAGGCGCTCTATAAAGCAGCGCACGACGATGCTAGTCAATGGTCTCAGGTTGCTGCATCGGTGTTCTGGTCAGAGCGAATCACCATGCGCAAACGGATGGGCTGTTCTCTTTAATTTGCGGTCACCGGCACGCATCCGATAATTCTGCTTGACATCATTGAAGCAACCTACCTGCAGCCGGCGCCAGACTCTGTGTTGTCCACCGAGGATCTTATCAGTTGACGGGCAATCGCGTTACAAAAGCATCAGGAGCATATGGTTGCACTACGAAACAAGGTCATGGAGTCTCGTACTAAGGCAGCCCAGCGGTTTGAACTCGAGTATATGCATACCATCCGCAACTCTGACTTTAGGAGAGGATTGCTCATACTAATTCGCAACACTGCAATCAAAAAGCCATCATCCGGGCCTTGCCAATGGTAATCCGACCCAGCACAGTGCCAAGTTTGGTCTTGAGGGTGGAGAGGTACTGTTGCAGTACCACGCGGTTGGTGACGCGGCCAGGAGCAGGAGGGGGAGGAGCTTCGCCTGGAAGTTTGGCGGGCTGGCCAGGCATCTCCTTGACGCCGTTGTCGACGTTGAAGACGGTAGCAGGAGGACGCGGGGAGGGAGGGCGCGCAACTTGTGGGCGACGTAGCTCTGGTTGCAGGGGCGGCATGACAACGTTCAGTTGGAGGCTGCTAGGACCAGCTACAGTGGCGGGAGAAAGGGAGGCGGGGGCCTTACCTTTGTCCTTGGCATTGGCAGCAGCGGTGGCGGCAAGACGAGGCCTGGAGGTGGTGATGGAGTTGTCAGAGAGTGGTGGTGCCAGCTCATTGTCGAGGATCTCCACCTCATCCTGCGTTTGCGCAACATCTGGCACGTCTTTGTCAAAGGGCTTGTCGCTCAACTGGCAAGCGTGTTTGATGTCCCCACAAGGGCAACAGCGGAAGGCGTGGGTACCGTTTCAAGGGTGATGGCACTGCTCGAGGTTCTTTTCCTTGCAATAGTTGCACTGAAAGAGGTAGAGAGGTTAGCAGAGGTGGAAGGAGAGAGAATAAGAGAGTGCTCACCTGGCTGTCACTGAGAGCAACCATTGTGGCGGTCCAGTGGGTGGGCAGGTTTTGCCACTCCTTGCCGGTGAGCGGGTTTGGACCTATCCCCTGCAGCTGGTCCTGCTGCGCCTGTGACAGCTTCTTAGCTGGTGGCCTGGCCGTCACCTTGAGAGAAGTGGACGTGTCCGCCCTTTTGCATTTGCGTGGAAGACGTGGCTGCACTTCCTCCTCATCCTCGTTGGTAAGCTTGATGAGCACAGCTTCAGGCTCTTGGGCAACAATAGCAGATTGCAACTCGGAGTGTGAAGATTTGTGGTCATCGGCAGAACCCTCGGAGTCCATGTCGTCCTCGTTTTTGGGCCAGTCACCAACCCACCAATCCCACTTGAGGAGAAGCTCGACAATAGGAGCCTCCAGGAAGGACGTCTGGCAAAGATGGGCACTGAAGCTGCGCCAGAGAGGCCGGAGGGCGTTGTGGAGAGGGACCTGTTGGGCTTGAGGCAGGCGGATGCAGTGTTCCTCAGCAGCAAAGGGAGAGAAGAGGTTGAGAAACGCAAGGTTGGTCTCAGCGTCCTCACAAAGAGGCGAGACGTCCTCGTAGGCTTGCTGGAAAGGGAGAGTGAGTAAGAGAGGCGGTAGTGAGGAAGAAGGTACTTACAAAGGCAGCAATGACGTCCGCCACCCAACCGCCTGTCAGATCCCCACGAATTTGCAGAACAACGTTCAACACCTTTGCAAAAGTCTCCAGCTGCTTGTGCACAGCAAGCAACTGCTCCGCAGGAGTAGGAGGCAGAGGCAACAGTCCTTTCCCAACACGGGCAGTCATGGTGCGGAGCGGCAACTTGCGGCGTGTGACGGGGCAATGAGCCGGGCGACAAGATGAAGAGGCTTGCGTGGACATGCTGATGAGAAGAGGAGAAGGGAGGAAGTGTAGTGAGGGCATCAGAGAGGAAGAGCAATATGGAACCAGAGGGAGAGGCAGAAGAAGGGAAGGCAAAAGGTTTGAAGTCCAACGTCACAATAGAGCAAGGACCCTCGTGGTCAGAGTTTCACAGTTCAAATTGCCACGCGAGAACCAGGGATGGTTCAAATTTTAGTTGGGGGGAGAATGATACGCCCAGAAAACGGCTAGGCGCCAAGACACGGCAGCATCCAGCCATTTGCACAGTCTGCGTCCTCCTGGGTGGCAAATCCCCCACTTTCCCAGCGCCGCAGGTACGAGAGGTTCACCGAGGTCACGAGGTGTTTGCCAAGGATCTGAGGACTTGTCAAGGGGCAGTGACCCGCCGGAAACATCTGAGGCCAGGAACTTGCACTGGTCTCTACCTCGCAAACACATGCTCTTCGCATCAGAGTATGGGCCGGCCAGCCACCAAGTGTTTTGGATGCGGGTCACACCAACGTTAGAAGAAATTTGACTTGCGGAACACGTCTCATGGAGGCTCCTATCACGCCACACTGTGCAACTCCTGGAAAGCGCCGCATCACCTGCTCGCAACAGTTGGCACACTTTCAGTTGTAAAGGCGCACGTTGGTTCTCTGCCTCGACCAACGCTGTGTCCTGCCAAGCGCTGATTTGCTGATGGCTTTGCCTCCATTGGCGGAAGTACTCTGGCGCACTGGTTTCCCGCTCTTGTGTTTGGGATTAGGACAAAGACAGAAAGGTTTAGGAGATGGGCTTAGGTATATAGAAAGGTGTTGTCGGTACTGCGTAGAAAATCAATCAATCCCCCTCACCTCTCAGAGTTTTCTTTACACTTTGCGCTCATGTTGAGGGAGTCTCTTCGCGTCAACAAACTGTAGCATCTCCTGTGTTGCTCTATTGTGTTCTCTTCTCCGTTTATGTCCACTGCACCTACAATTCACAACCCGCCTTGTGTTTGCCGCTATTGTCCAACCGTTACACACTTGCCAGACAGTCGCTTTCCTTACCACCCGCAACATGATTTCCTTCACCGCTGAGACACTGAGTCACGCTTCAAACTAAGAACTACCTTAAAGACAACACAACCACCCACAAAGTGGCAATAGATGTGTAAAGGTGTGGAAGCGCGGAAGTGTCTAAGTGTGCGAGGTGGTCTTAGAGTCCTAGTTTTACTTGTGCTAAAAGAGCGACAAGGTTTATGATAAAGTGTATGCGCAGGGAGCTAGGTGGGCAACTACCACGCGTATCGCGGGTAAAAGGCAAGTCGGCGCGGTGAAAGCGAAAGAGTTATAGCGCGGCTCCAAGAGAACGCGCGGGAGATGTCGCGACTTGTAGGAAAACGGCGCGTGGAGAGACGCAGAAGATAAACGCAGGCGCAATATGAATCTCGAACACAAAACGCGGTCGCTGGTGAAGATGAAGTAGTCGCTGTAAAACGCGGGTGCAGTGAAAGTGAACGCAGTAAGCTCGACACAGTGAAGGTGAAACGCAACGCAGTAACGCAGTAAAGTAACGCAGTTAAAAAGCAAACGCAGTATAACGAAGCCGAAAGGAAACGTAAGAGAAAGATAAACTAATGGCGCGCGGGTCGCAGCGGAAGACTATGTGAGATTGCCGGCAATTGGACTCGACAGACTGCGCGCGGGGGCGGTAGTGTAGAACAACACCTCCTGAGCGGCGATGCGTATTACAGGCGAATGCGTGGCCAACGACGACGTTGGTAGAGCTGGTAAGATTGAACTGCACTAGTTTGCACTCGTGATCCTCGCCTTCAAAGTCTGGAGATAGCCAGCAATCTGGGTGCGGCGCGCGCGGGCGATCGCAGTCAAGCGGGACGAAAGGTCCTGAACGTAGGGGAATTGGGTGGTCGCTCTGAGTGTCGCAATAGGAGCAGTTATCAAGCGAGTCCGCGACGGAGGCAATGGACGACGCTGGCGAGGGTGATTTAGGAGTTGATCTCTCAGGGGAGACCGTAGGCGCTGCTGAGGGTTCTGGCGGCGGCGTGGGCGCGGGGATGATGGGCTAACGGCGTAGAACCTCGCGCGGGCGGTAAGGGCAGCGACTGTCGGGTAAGTGGGGAACAGTGGGACATTAACGGCAGACTCAAGGTGGGTTGTTGTTGGTAGACGCAGCGGACATAAACGTGGAAGAAGTTGCAGTGAGACGACGCAGAAGAAGCTACAGCTATGGGCGCGAAGAGACTCCCTCGACGCGAACGCAAAGCGTAAAGTGAACTCTGGAAACTGGGGTGGGGATTGATTGATTTTTACGCAGTACAAACAACACCTTTATATATATCCTAAAGACCCTCTCCTAAACCTTTCCTTCTATGTCCTAAGCCCAAACGTGAGAGCGAGGAAACGGGGTGGCAGAATACTTCCGTCTGCGGAGGCAAAATGCCCAGCAAGTCGACGCCCGGCAGGACACAGCATTGGTCAACACGGAGTAGCGGCGCGCGCCCTTGCGCTGAAGAGGCGCCACCCGGCGCGAGCAGGTGATGAGGCGCCGTCCAGGAGTTGCACAGCGTGGTGTAATAGGAGTCTTCCTGAAACGGGGTTTGCGAGTCAAGTTTCTTCTACCGTTGGTCCGACCCGCGTCCAAAACACTTGGTGGCTGGCCGGCCCATGCTCCGATGCAAAAGGGGCGTGTCTGTGAGTCAGAGTTTGGTGCGATTCCTCGGCCTCGGATGTTTCCGGCGCGTTGCTGCTCCTTGTCAAGTCCTCGGATCCTCGGCGGACCCCTCGTGACCTCGGTGAACTGGGAAAGTGGAGGAACTTGCCGCTCAGGATGACGCGGGCCGCGCAAATGGCGGGCTGCTGCCGGGTCTCCGCGCCTAGCCGATTTCCGGGCGTATCACCGCTACCCTATCATCCCCGCGCCTATCCCCGCGCCTACGCCTCCGCCTGAACCCTCAGTAGTGCCTACTGTCTCCCCTGAGAGATCCACCCCCAAATCCCCTTCGCCAGCGTTGTCCGTTGCCTCGGTTGCGGACTTGCTTGACAATTACCCTTATTGCAACACTCAGAGCAATCACCCAATTCCCCTGCGCTCCGGACCTTTTGTTCCGCTCAACTGCGACTGCCTGCTCGCGCCGCATCCAGATTGTTGGCTCTCGCCAGACTTCAAAGGCAATAACCACGAGTGCGAACTTATCCAGTTCAATCTCACAAGCTCTGACAACGTCATTGTTGGTCACAGTTTCACCTGTAACACCCATCACCGCTTGGGAGGAGTTGTTCTTCACAATTGCTCCCACGACCAGTTGATTGAGTCAAAATGACTTTGTTCTTGCTTAGCCTTACGCGGTGTTTTGTGTCCCATTAGTTCACCCTTCATCTGCGACTTGTTTAGTTTCATTGCATTGCATCTAGTCTTAACTGTGTTATCTTACTGTGTCACTGTGTCTGCGTTTCATCTTCACTGCGTCAAGCTTACTGCGTTTACTTTCACTGCGACTGTGTTTTACAGCAACCACCTTTGTCTCCATTAGCAACCGCGTGTTGTGTTTGGGATTTGTACTGAGTTTGCATTTACTGTTCGCAACTTTCTGCATGCCGTCTTTACTTTGAGATTCGGCGTCTCGCGCGCGTCCACTTTGAGCTTCGGCGTCTCGCGCGCGTCCACTTTGAGTTTGCACTAAGCCTCTTTCGCTTTCACCGTGCCGCCCACCCTTTTTCCCGCAATACACGTGGTACTTTGCCCTCCTAGCTTAATTTATATGAAATCTTTATTATCACAAACCTTGTCGCTCCTTACAGCACAGGTAAACTAGGACTCTAAAGACCACCTCGCACACTTTCGCACTACAGCGCTCCCACGCCCTTACACTCCTATTGCCACTTTGTGGTTGGTAGTGTTGTCTTTGGGGTTGTAATTAGCTTTGGAGCGTATCACAGTGTTTCAGCGGTTACGCTCCACTCTGCTCCTCCACTGAGATAACATGGGGTTGATGTCAATTTCTTTCATTTTGGATGGGTCACAGAAATGAATTTTGGAAGGTAGAAACCTGGTGTGAATGTAGGCATTCCCATCTGCAACAATCTCGGTAAACGGCACACTTGTGTTGGGATTTCCGGAGACCAGGCCTAAGAAACAGCAGGTTTAATTCAGATACCTGCTGAACAGCATGTATGAGAGACTTACAATATTGGATTGCGAGAAAGCATCGGACGACATCCTTCATATTCACCAATGACATTCCCTCCGGCCACTGGTCAGGAACGGCAGGCCAGCCGGCTTTGTTTGCGGGGAAGTACCATTTCAAACCGGTCCCATCTGCATCAACCGCACGATGGATTTTATCCTTTTTGTTTTTGAGCCAAAGGTTTTCATCAACAGCTAATGTGTAGCAAGTGAGCAAATGAGATTAAACATCAGTCTATACTGCATACCAAGTGAAGATTGCCCAAAGATTTTGAACTTGCTATAGGCTCTTTGAAACGACGGGTCCAAAACGAAAGGTTGGCCAAATGGTAGAGGCACCTCATACCTACAGAAGAACAAGATGAGTGGATGGATATGCTGATAGTATTGTACTCATTGAGTGGCTCCAATGTCTTTGTCCTCTGTCTGGAAGGCCGCCATGACGACAATGTGGGCTCCATACACGCACTTTGTTGCCAATGCAAAATTTTGCACTTTCTTTGCCAACGTGTCAATTTCAGAACTGGCAGCAACATTCCAACCTCAGTCTAGAGCCTACAGGCCTGCAATAGTAATACAGGACGTACGAAGTAAGAGGTTCAGTTTGGCCTTTGCTGTTGACCTTTGTTTGAAAAGCCTGGGCATGTTCCTGTTGCTCCTCAGTTATTCCGGCCATGAACTCCGTGATGGCCTTTTGTCAATACCCAAGTAGCAGGTGGGCGGGTGTACCAGACCTGCCCTTGCCCTTGCCCTCACCCTTGCTCTTGCTCTTGTCCCCATCCTCATCCTCATCCTCGTTCTTGTCCTCATTCTTGCCCTCTCCCTTGTGTTTCTCTCCCTTGCGCGGACCTTTCTCCATAGCCCTCCCTTTGCCTTTGATGGCCTTCTTCCTCTCGGCACCCCTCATGTCCCGCATGATCTGCGCAATTGGCTCCTTGAACACCTTTGTAACAGCATCACGCTCAGTGAGCTTTCGTCCTCTGTCCTCGTGCTTGGTGTTCTTCACCCTTGGAACAGACAAAACACCTTGGGCCCGGGCGCGTTTTGCCTTCTCGTTATTCAACTAGTTGCGCACTTTCTACAGACAGAATACAAAATAGGTGAGAAGCTGGTATTGGAATCGTGTGGGAGCAACACTCACAGTCTCAAGCAGCTCAGGCACATGAAGCTTATGCTTCGTTGCAATTTCCCAAAGCAGCTCGGCAGTTTCTGAGACCACCCTGGTCTTCTTCTTGCCTTTGCCCTCATGGTAGCGTGGATACGCATTGTAAAAAGTTTCCAGGAACACAGGGCGGCACCACTTCACACTGGGCCGCACAACACTCTCAATGTCCTCTTCATTGGATGGATCACTGCCTTCAGAAGACTTGTCATCGTAATGCCAACGGTTTTTGCTCTCCAGGTCAGAATCAGGATGGTTGTCAGAGACAGGTGCTGAGGACATGATTGCTGCTGAAATGTAATAAAAGAGGTAGAGAATCAAGGGCGAGCAACTATGGATGGCACTGCAAGACGGGTGCCAGCGAAGCGTTTGCGCGCTTTATTTGTTTCACACAGTCACGTGACCTTTTTTTTTGTGGCAAGGGGTATGTCCTGTGTCATGGATGGCCTGACTAGCCCTTAATTTTCGCAATTTACCTCTTGTTTTTATCTGTAAAACTCCGGGCTGCAGCTCAGTTGCAACCTTCTCTGCATAAACTCCTTTGCACGTCTATTAAGCGCACGTATCACGTGGCTTAGATGCTCCACACGGTCACATTACTTGCTACTACGTCACACTGGCATGTGACTTAGCTTAAGTAAGACCACATGGCTACAAGCACATGGCTCAGCCCATAGCTAGGGTTTGACGTCATAGATACCATCCACATGGGCTCCTTATTGTTCTTTCCCTATTGCTCTCTTTATGGAAGGATGTTCTCACAGGTGTGGGAATAGAATACAATAGTTGGTCTTCTTTAGGTAGATTCTCTCACCAGTAGAGTTCTTGGCAAGGTCTAGACAATAGCTATTGTTCTCCTTTAGGTAGTTCTATTGTTCTTCGTTCACACGGCTTCTTGCAAAGCCTTCCCTTAACATAGTCTGTGCGCAGGTCCCTGAGGTCTATATAAGCAGCTACATGTACGCTCCTAGCCCCCATCTCGACCTCTTGGTCTTTACTGGGCTAGGTAAGCAAACCCCTCCTGTACTACATAGCTAGTAGTACCCAATACTAACTTGGTCTTTACTGGGCTAGATACCTGTATAAGGTTTATAGTTGGTGAGAGCATTGCGCTATATGCCTGCCACCACCTCGTCGTCATCTTCCACTCTGTGTCCCTAGTTGCTACGTCGAGCTCCATCTCCGTGACATTAGGTTGAGATCATTGTGAAACCCTGGGTTCCCCATTCCCACCGTTTAAAAAAGTTAATTCCTGTTTGACGAGTACTTCTCCGGTCTTTCCATACCATTGAGCTACTACTTACGTCGTCCGTTTCTACCCTCTACGCGTTGTTTAGTGCCTAAAGACACCCGCCCCCGTTTCAACAAGGACCTCACTACCACTGAGCCTCAGCTCAAGAGGTGCCTTCCAACATCTTTCCTCAACGCTCTTGCTGCCAAGCGTAAGAGCGGTCAACCTCATCACTGGTCTGACAAAGACCTCGTCAACGTCGCGAAGTATGTGTCAAAGAAGCCGCCTGTCAAAGGCATCACCCTCACTGTCCCCTCTTACGAGGAAAATCAACAACTTCGCGCTTCTGCCCGAGCATACGGAGAACGTGCAGCCGAGGGACGTGCTCGCACTCTAGCTGAGCAGCGAACCCACAAGCCGACTCTCTCTGAGCGGCTCGCTAAGCTTCCCCCGCCCACTCCCGCTCCTGCAGCACCAAAGCCGGTGCTCCTCAACTTTAAAAAGTTGTCACCGGTTGACCTTGTAGGCATCTTCAAGCCTAAGCTCACTGCTGTCCGCACCCGACTACAGGCTCTTACAGAGCTTCAAGAACTTCTCCATTGCGCAGACCCCGACCACCATCGCGCTTTGCTTCATCTCATCAATAAAGTCAACCGCTTCCTTAACCGACTTGACAAACTCGCACCAGTCACAGCAGACCGCGAGTGGCAACTCCTAGACTGGGGTTGCAAAGCAATTGGAAAAATCTCGTTTAAACAGCTTCGCAAGAACTATAGCAAATTTCTTGCCCAGCTTAACGTAGTTAATAGAGGTAGCTACTTCAACTGGATTAGATAGTCCAGAAGTTTTGCCCGCCACGTCTTCAGAACGTTTGATTTGCGATAATTGTATCCATCTCTTTGATCCTATAACAGTCATAGACAACCACTTTTGAGCGAACAAAGGATCATTCTACGAGTGTGAAAACCAACCGTGCCCTAATTGATTAAATCAGTTAGACCCCACTGAAGCCATCGAACACAAGTATTACACTGAGACCTACCAACCGCCTTCCGAAGAAAACCGTCGTCTTATCACTAAGGAAGACATGGACCAGAACCAGCAGAACGCTGCTCCTGACCCCGCCCCAGCTTTTGCCGCCAACTTGAGCGCCCAGGACATTCTCAACATGTTCGGCATCCTTACACAGAGAATGGTGGACCTCACCAATCAAGTTGCTGCTCTGGCAGCTGTACAACCCACCGCAACTGCCGCCGCCACTCACGGCTCCAGGGAATGGAGTATTGTAGAAAAGCCGGTGTCATTCAAGGGAAAGACATCCTCGGAGGCAAGGCTGTTCTGTCATGCATTCATAGTCTGGGCCCAGAACCAGGGAAAAGTGCTCTTCCAACAAGACACCCAAGGCCAGGTCCGATTGGACAACAACGGTGCGAGGATCTTTGATCCTCATAAACTCATCACAAGCGCCCTGTCCTTCATGCAGGAAGACGCCGCTGATTGGGCTCGTCCTCACATCGAGGAGCTAGCAGCAAACCAGCGTTTGGAACTAGCTGGGACACGTTTATCGAGGCCTTCAAGGCCAAATTTGAGCCTATTGACGCAGTCATGGAGGCCAAGACCAATGTTGCCGGCATGAAGCAGGGCAACAAGACCTTCGCCGCCCACATCTCGGAGTTCGAGACTTGGGCCCCTTGCACTGGCTGGAGCCAGCAGGACCTTTTCAATCGCCTCAAGTCCAGCTTGAGCACGGAGTACTTGCAGCGTGTCTCGTACTTCCAGACCCGCGCAACCACATATGATGCACTCAAGGACCAATGCAAGGCCATAGACGCGCAGCTTGCTGACCTACGCAATAGCACGGGGAAGGTCATGGTGGATAGTTCTTTGGGACACGGCAAGTCCCACCAGCAAGGGTTCCGCAATCCCAATGCTATGGAGATCGACGCGTCCCGCTTCTCCGCCTCTTTTGACTTGCTCTTTGCGGGTCTGGGCAAGCAGGAGATCTTCCAGAAATGGAAGAAGGAGATGAGCAAGCGCTGCTCGGTTTGTGGATCCAAGAACCACAAAAAGAGGGACTCGAAGCACCCCGATGACCCGGTCTGCAACCACTGCGGTGGTACCGGTCACTGGGGGGCTGTTTGCCTGAAACAACTTCAA
This sequence comes from Cytidiella melzeri, assembly GCA_022592445.1. NCBI lineage: Eukaryota > Fungi > Basidiomycota > Agaricomycetes > Polyporales > Irpicaceae > Cytidiella > Cytidiella melzeri. The sequence goes on along the minus strand of JABYQR010000497.1, from coordinate 220 downwards.
GGCGTTCCTAGGGGACAAAAAGTCGCTGCTACCTCGTTGACCTCGTTGACCACTACTACGCCGAAGCAAGACGCATCCAATGACAAGGATGCTAAAATTTTTGCTCTCAAGGACATCCTGGACATCCAGAAAAAGCAAATGGATGAAATGGCTGCCAAAATCAACGCGGTTTTGTGAAGAGGACTCGTAACACAGCCGCAGCTGCGAGTCCCCCTGATAC